>JANSTP010109673.1:0-13076 GCA_025330745.1 Cladonema radiatum | reverse complement strand
TATCCCAAACTGAATGCTATATTTCATTTTTGTTGCTCCCTGTTTATAATTACTAACTATATCTGAATCAGGAAACAAAAGCATGAATCTGTCTGTATCGTCAGATGATAAAATAGATGATAAGATGGATAAAAATGTTTTGCTATGTAGAAATATGCCAATTAAGTGTCTTGTAAATCTTTTATAAGCAACACCTTTTTCCACTTGAGCCTCGGTGTAGCTTAAAATTCAGCGATTCTGAGGGTCATATGTTGCTTAAGTGTTGCTTGTTCTTTGCATTTCACTCATCAAAAAGAACCTCAAAGGTTTGCTGCGATTACTCGACTGCAATTGCATTGAAAAAATTTGATGTTCTGTATTTGAGGTACTTAGATATGTAGTCAATAGAGTTATAAAATATGACATTACAGACTTTCTTACTGCCTTATTATAAACTTCCCATCCGTGAAACTGTGTCTTCAGAGATCTGAGGCTCAGGGTGTTGCTTAGTTATTGCTTAAAAAATGGCTATTTTGAGCCTAGTGTTTCTTGTAAAAATGTTGCTTATAAAAAAAGTGTGTATATGACTTTTTCAAATTATACCAATATTACCAAGACTATCCTACTATAAAAATCAGTCACCATTCTTTTTGGATCTCTCGGCACATTACTCAATTTCCCCTGTTGATTTTAAAAATTATTAAAGCCTAAATCCGTCTACAGGAGGCTATCCCTAAAAACTGAATATAAGTGAATATTTACATGTCAAAAAAGAAGTTTTCAATGTTCAGAGCTTCATATAATATCTATAGCTGTAGAACGAAGCACACCTTTAAGGAATAAAAGTTTTTGTTGACGTGCTTTCTAAATAACAAAATATCCAAGAAAATAAAGACCTTTCTGTCACAACACACCTTATATTAGAATACTGCTAAGTGCAGTTACTATATCAGCTGTAATGAAATATTGAATTATTTTGAATCAATTATTTTAGTTCTATTCAAATACTTCAACGTTATCTAATTTTGTTTTTAGTAATAGCTTCGAATTTTATGATCAAAGTAATAGGAGATACTTTTTAATGGCAGAACAGACCAAATCTCTATCTGATAAAAACAAAATATTTGTTGCTTTGGGACATGAATCAGAGGAAATTTACAATAATTTTGTTGGTATAGAGGATGAAATAAATTATCCTCTTTTTCGCCGATTCAAGATGAATTTGTATAATCAAAGGTTATGATCTGTTATATTTGTTTATATAACTCAGGTTTTACCAGGTAAGGAAGTGTTAAAAAGAGCAAAGACTATATTCAAATGGATTAGTAGCTTCATGAAAAATATTGGCACCCATCAAAATTCTCTTTATTTGTGCAGTAAATACTTTTTACCAAGTGATTATCCGCAGATAACGTCTTAATCACGTCTAAATTCAGAAGCTTACCCGACAGTTAATCCACTATTGTCATCTTATTCTAATGAAACCCAATAAATTCAAGCAATACAATATAAAGCAGTAATGCTCAAGAAGAAATCTTGCATTAAAATAATCAGAAAATAATGAAAATATTTGAAGCTAAAAGTACAAAGAAACGAAGTAAAGCAGTATTATCAAACGCTTATATCCTACAAAAACTTATACATGGAGAAAGGTTAAAATGTTAAGACGAAAACCTCAAAGAAATGACAGCAGAGTGGTAAATTTAAAGAGTGCATTGAAGCTAATTGAAGAAAAAAACTGTTGGCAAATAATGCTGCTGATTTTATAGACCAACATGTTTCTGGTACGCCAGCCGAATAATTCAAAAATTACTTCAAAGAAAAGTAAAATAGCCAATAAGGGTTGAAGGTACAGTGACAAAATCGAACAATTTTCTATGAAATTATACTTTTATTCCCCCACAGACTAACAGTTTTTTTGTGTAAATACTTATATTTAACACATAATTTAATTGAATAAAAGTTGAACTGCTGAAACATGGAAGACTTTATCAGGGTCTACCTCCAGAAAGACTCGAAACTGCTCCGTGTCATACTGGAGGTACGTGGAAACATCATCTTCGATGGGAACAAGATTGAAATAAAAAAATTACCCGGCATGGCGAGCTATAGTAAGTACGTGCTACCAAAAATCAGTAAAATACGCTTCAAAGTTCTCGACAAGCTCAAGGTGTTCAAGTTCAGAGAAAGAGCAAACGTGCCGGCCTAGTGGTGATATATAAGAGGTATGCTCTCAATACTGACGCATTTTCCACTTTGGTGAAACAAGGGTAGTTTAAGTCGAAGGATTCGCAACTGTTCGTCCACCAATGTCGCAAAACGTTTGATGGAAAAAAAATTACACTTATGCCCAGTGTTTCAAGCTACCTGTAGATAAACACGTTCGCCAAAAGGATATCTCCACGTATGAAAGATTTAAAGATATCTACTACAAACTTGTTGTAAACAGTACAAATAATATGAGCCATGGTGTAGGAGGTGCGATATGGAGGTACTCGAAGATATTCCGGATGAAATATTCTTACATTCACCTCTCATCGTAAAATGTGTTCCTGACATTAAACGTTTGTCGCCGCTTCAAATCATCCTCTTGGGAAAGTTGAGCAAAGACGGTAGACGAGTCGTCATCAAGGACAGTGGGTTCACCAGCAAACTCGTTAATGTCTTGCATAACGTTCATCACTACACATGCTCCGCCCAGGTGTTGTTTTACTTCGTGGAGAATATCGGTATGAAATGCAAAAAGATCCACGAGGTAATGGAGTGTTGTACGTTTGCCTATGCTGAAGTGTACGTGAAGTTCAATCAAAAACAGAGGTTTTTGTGTAAAACTAATGTCGGGATCGATATCCAGAAGTACGAGAGCAATGTCACCTACGGTCAACATCTCAAGAGGGAGACCAAGTACAAGACGATTGTATCGATGGTCAACCGGCGCCAAAGCGAGGAGATGTACAGAACGTTTGTGGATCTCTACAAGATGGAGAACCAGATAGACTGCTGCAAGACAAATTGTTCAACGAACTCACTACGGAGGAAGGGACGAAGCAATTCTTGAGCAACGTCTTTTATAGGATGTTGCCCAAACCTAAGTTTTTTTCCATGATCGGGAGTACTACGATGGTGTTGAAGACCAGATAGATAACGAAATTAAGAACGATATCATCTCTCGAATCAACGTACATATTGAAGACAACAAAGATTCAAACGAAATGTTGAGTGGGTTCCTCGAAAAAAGGAAGGGAAACAAGCGCATAACCACCCAATCAATCGGTGGAATATTCATTTTGGATAACGCCAAAATCAGTGTCAGCAAAATGGTTTTTGGCATACGTAATGCAAGTCGTGATTTCGAACAGGAAACGGGAATAGAGTTGTTTTTCGAGATGACTTACAGTGACACAGATTCGATCGCGTTTTCGGTGACCAGCGAGAGCGTTGGTGAGTTTCGTGATTTCACAGTCTCAACACTCATAGACACCATATTGTACACCAGCCCTTGTACGAAAAGCATCATTGACTACTCAAACTGGGACTGTGACCATCAGTTCTTCAACGAGTCGAACAAGAAACCATACAGCTATTCACAAAACGAGCACCCGCATGCGAACATCGTGGAGACTTGTGCAACCAGTGTGAAGAAGTACAGCAACATTTGTCTAGGAGAAAACGTAAAGCTCGATTGAAACAATTTGTTCAACCTGCGTGCAAACAAAGATTACCAGAAAGAGATGTTTAGTAACAAAACCGAACACATTCGTAAACACAAGGGTCTACCGGACAGCATCACCTATCACCACGGACAGTACGTGGAACGGTTGAAACAGGCTGTATGTCTCCGGTCTCGACTGAGATCCAAACAAAAAGACGAGGCTGTGGACTTTGCATGCGGCGAATTGGAGATTGAAAAAACCGATGTTTACAATTTACGAAACCGTGTATTCATTAGGCAAATACTCAATATGAAAAAGAAAATGTTTTCAAACATATCAGACAAAAAATACCCCTTTTCGGACGGTATCAGATTACCATTTGGTCACTACGCGCTAAAACCAGTTCACGATTTCATGTGGGAAAAGTACAATTGCTCCACGAACTCCTATGCGCTCGAAGACCTACTTGAAGCAGTGGGCATAGAGGATGGAATCATAGAAAATCACCTGTTTCTGAAACGTCGAGACTATTTTACCAAGGAATACCTACTGCCTATGCTATTTAGAAACAGTGATAAGTCCGCACCGTTGCTGGAGAAATAACTTTGTTCGATAAACAATGTATCACACAAACAGTCAGAGACTTAGGAACTATTTTGGTTTGTCCCATGAAAAAGGAGTCGGTTGCGTGAAGCCCAACTCCGTTGAGGAGGGAGAAGAAGAAGATGATGAAAAAAAAAGAAACCCCGAACAGAGATGGAGAGCGCGAGAAGGAAATTGTGTACGACGTTCGACTTGTTGGTAACACCGTAATAATAGGACCTACTCAAAGTGGAAAGACAACAATTCTGCTAGAAATCTTATTGAAGGGGTTATACGGTGAGCTTAGCATCATTCACTGGTTAACGAATAGGAAGATCGAGGAGGATGAACGCAGAACCATATACGGAGCGTTCGCTAAGCGTAAAGCGGTCATTGGTATGTACAGCATTCCGTCCAACGAACGTTTCGACTACCACATGAAAGAGTTCATTGGACTGGCAAAAAAGTGCAGAAGACGAGTAGGGGACGGAAAAAAACCCTAATAGTTGTGGACGATCTCATGAGTCAAGTTTATGCACCCAAAAAATTGGGCGAAGTTCTGTCCACCGGTCCACACATGAACATGAACTGTACAATCAGTCTGCAAACAATGAGAAACCGAACCAACCTGTGGCAAGTGATGAGTTCTAATACGTTCTAAATGATACTTAAATGAAACCCCCATCAGATGAACGTGCTCAGTCATATCATCAAATCACTAGCATTCAAAACGAAGTTCAATGAAATCACAACACAGGGCACCAGTAAAAGAAAAGAGGTTGCCATGGCGATATATGGAAATAAAGTTATACATAATAAATATTGTTCTTTGTTGTTGGTTACCAGACTAGACATTATCAACAACGCGTGTTGTATAAAAACCGATTACACTTCGTTGAATAAACAATACGTCTATGTGATAAAGGACAGTAGGTATCAGAAATATAAAGCCAAACCCATTGGAAATGCTAACAGATTCATGTTTTGCGTTGAGGAGGTTAGACACAATTCGTCGGCAAAGATAATTGGTTCATATATCTGAGCAAACCAACGTAGTATAGATAAAAACATGGAAAAAACACCCTTCATTGATACAGACAAAAATGAAACGTCAATTGCTTATGGAGTATCATCAAAGGAAATGAAAGACACCCTCACAGGGACGTTACGCGCTAGCAGAAAAGACACTAATAGACAAGACACCGACACAGTTGGAACTACAATGTTACAGAAAAATGATGGACGGTCTACAGAGCATCATAGAGGAACAAGCAGAAACCACTAAGTGCGAAAAAACAGGGGTATCGATAGAAAATCTCTTAGACTTCAACGTCGAAAACATACCGTTCCATACAGAAAGGAAGCCAACTCCTCAAATGTCATCAACAACAACATTAACAACAACAATAAACGAAGAGCTAGAAAGAGGTATAGTCGTAGCAACGACACTGCTAGCAGCAGCAAAAGCGGTAACAGTAGCGATGAGACGACCAGTTACTGCTAAATGTATGTCGATTCCCATTAAAGATATTATGGTTCCCAAAGAGACGTCATATAACCGTTACTCAGAAGACTTCCTAAAAATAATGTCCTCTTTGACATACTCGCCTTACACAAGCATCGCAGCTATGTGGAAAACGTATGACGAACACATTGAACAAGAGGAAGGAGGGGTCAACGAGTTAGTCATAAGACATCTGAGTCAGAAGGCCAACCGAGCTAAATTGAAGATCCAATGGTTCTTCACGGACAGCGAATAGCAGCGAATTCCTTTTCGAATTTTGCACCTACTACTTTATGCTAATGGATGAAGACCTGGAGAACATCAAAAGACGGTTTTGTGGACGTATTCACTTTCATTCGGATATGTGGATTGGATATTCTTTGGTTAACGAAAGAGATTCTAAGTATATTTATTCGAACATAGTTGCTTCCCTCTTTAGCGAAGTCATGAGAACATCCATCTTTGATATGTACCACCAAAGATTTTTTAAAGATGGTTACACATTAGAAAACGTAGACACAATAAACTGCGTTGTTTCCTTAGCACGCGACATACAGGACTATAATCGCATGCATTCTTTCTTTCCTACATTTATTAAACTGTATTATGAGTAAACTTGCTACCTCTACGTTGTAGACAAAGCTTTAAATATAATTGAGAAAAAATATGATCCAAACGTACTAATAAGCGAATCATTTATTATTACCGAAATACGAAAATTATTAAACGAATATACAGAATATCTAGAAGTGACAGATCTCATCATGAAAGAATTTATAAAGCAGCTACAATTCACTGGAAGTAAATACGGTATAAGAAGGGATATAGCAAAAACTTTTGTATTATTATACTATTTCAACAGGCACTGTGGACAAAATATTGACCATTATATTATTTAATTTTGAATATATTATGTATATGGTTTTTTTTTTAGATTTTTTCTTCTTTGTTCACTTGTTTAACGTTTCCATTCAAAATATTGAAATATATTCATTCTTTCAGGAAAATAAGAAATAAAATATAAACTTCTTGGACCCATTCATAAAAGATATATTCGATAATTATAAGGTGATAATGGACATTCAATACGTTGACATTACACGAACATTTTGCTGTCCATCAGATACACGACACCGTTGCTTCTGAAAAGTCAACATCCTACACTCTTTTGATAATTGGAAAACGTTTGATTCATACACAATATACGGTACAAGGTGCTTACGTGCAAAGATAAATAAACGATAGCATTTATGGTACGAAAGAAGTTGTTAACATGTACAAATCGAATTCAGAATATTGAAACAAATGCAAACGGTTTCATTTCAATCCAACAGGGTTGCGACAATATGAAGTCGCAACTACATTGCATATTCACATGTTTACAAGAGCAGCATAAACAGAAGTTACGTTTTATGTTTAAATGGGGCTCGGTAGAACGAGAATTTTTACACGAGAAATATAACTACATTGACATTAAAAAACACCTTAATTAAAATCTCCTACATTGACAAATCCAAAGCGCATGTCCCCAGAGAAGAACATGAATAGTATATTCAAAGATTAAAAGAACTTGTAGATTTTTAATAATTATACATCCCTTCTGGAATTGTATTTCTTGTTCATATTCAATAATAAATTTTTTGTAAAATATACATCTCTTTTTATATTAAATTCCTTCTCTCTACCTCCATGAAAAACTACTAAACATCAATCTTTTCAACAATAAAACAGTAACAATAGGAAAAATTTTTATGAAATAAAACTGAAAGCACGTCATAATCAATTACCTTATTAAAGAGACCAATTACTCCTTAGCGGAGATGCGAACCCTGATCGCCTGCGTGACAGGCGGGAATACTAACCATTGTACCAATGAGGAATAATTGACACCAAACCCCAATTTTATTTTTTCAAACAAAGATATTATAAAATATCATGCCGAAACCTGGGATCAAACCAGGGACCTTCAGATCTTCAGTCTGATGCTCTTCAAACTGAGCTACTTCGGCAACCATTTTCAAAATACTTGATGTCATTATTTTTTAAAAAAAAATATAAATTGCATATGTCAGCAAAAAAACATTTCTAGCAGGAGCAAAAAATGACACTTTCCCTAAAATTTCTGCCACAAGTATACATACTACTAGGGAAAAGTTGATATTATCTTTTCCAGGCGATGCTGTATAAATTATTGATAATAAAACTTTTTGTTTCACTTGTAGCTGTCGCCGTGAGTGCTACAACGGGTCCTGGTGTTAACATTAGAGATCTTAATTCTGCTAGATTGGCATATTGTTTTTCTAAATGCTTCTGACTCTTCACTAAACGAACCCCTATGGCAAAAAAATTGTAAATAAATACACAAATAATAGTAATACTAATAAATAACATAAATAAATACATAAATAAAAAATTGAGGAGTTTATAAAGTGCCAACAGACACCTTGATTTTGATGGACTTTTTAGGAATTTGACGCAAAGAGATAAGAGATTTTTTTAAATGCAGAATTACTTAGAGAATTTATCAAGTTTACGATACAAAATATTATTGGGACTAGTACAATTTACTATAAATTGAAAGTAAAAAATTTAATTTCAACCCCTTTTGCATGCTATGCACTCCCACAAAACCCATGACTGCATAGAAAAAATAATAAAGAAAGGTGCGACCAAATCTGGATTATATATCATGCTCAACAAACTCACCACTCTTTAAGACAATGGCTTTCATCAATAACTACAGCAGCAACTTTACCATTGTGTTTACTCTTCAGTAAATTTCGGTACTTTGTCAAGGTAGCCTCTGGTGAAGTGAAAATAATGTTGCAGTGTACGAGGTCCTAAAAGAAAGCAATTTGCAGAATAAAAACACAATTTAATCTGCTATGTTTCAAAAGTATGTTACATGGTAGTACATGGTAGTACTGTTGATTTTAGCACCACATCATGCTGAGAATATTCAATTTGTTTTTATTCAATTTATTCACTAAACAGGATACTGCTAGGAAAAATAGGGAAATGTTTGATTAGCGTCAAGGTAAAACCAAAAAAACAACATCATTTTGGGAAAAAAACATTGTCAATTTGGAAAATTATTAGGCAACATTGGATTGGGAATAGTCCTTCCGACAGACTGCACTGACCTTAGCTAACATACTACTAATTTTGAGGCGACTATTTTTAGCAAAAATCAGCTTTAACTGTACAAAAACAATATATATAAGCTTTCTTTACATTTTTAAAAAGTAAATAAGATGCATGAAAACAATACAAAACAAAAAAAATGTTAAGGCCTAGATGCATGTTATATTTCTCTATACGAAACTAGTACGCAATTTCTCATCTGGAATTTTGCTGATGCGGGAGGAGAGAGTTTCCAAATAATTTTGATTTTATGGATATTTTATTCTATTCTACTTATCATCGCCAAGTTTCAGCGTCTGAATCTTTTGGGAAGTCTCGTTTTTGGTAGGTCGAAATTTACGTGAAAAAATTAGAAATTTCGTAAATTTTGGGTGTTTTTGATGAGGTCATCACCTAATCACGTGACCTGATGGGGTCAAAACTTGATTTTCCAAAACTACTTATGATGTTTTACATTGGTGCCAAGTTTCATTGGCTTTCGTTGAGTATTAGAGATTTTAACCTGGAGGGTAGTTCCCCCCCATGCAATCAACGTACATAAAAAAGCCCATGTGGAATAGGGTTAACCCTATTCAGGTCGGGCTTTTGGGGGTGTCTTTCTGGTTGGTGGGGCAGGGGGGCCGGATTCCGCCTCCACCCCCTAAGATCTTTCAAACTGCTTATCTAATTTCCATCAAACTTGGTACGTTGTTCAAAGGAAAAAATTACCAATTCCCACTAGTGGGAAAAAAGTGTGTAATTCCCACTGAAATCCTACGAAGTGGGAAAACTGTGCTTTTCCCGCTGGTGGGAAAAGTGTGGGAATAAAGTGTGAAAAAACACACTTTTTTCCCACGTTTCACAAACAACAAATGCCCACTTTTTTCCCACACGTGGATTTTTCCACTCATATTCCCACTTTTCATTTTCAACAAATTCCCATTTTTTCCCAACGTGTGGATTTTCCCATTCATATTCCCACTTTTTCCCCACTTTTCATTTTCAACAAATTCCCACCTTTTTTCCATCAACGTGTGGATTTTCTCAACGATCTAAGATCCCCTAAGATCTTCCAAACGACTTATCTAATTTCCATCAAACTTGGTATGTTGTTTAGAACTCTTTGTGCACATTTTGGTACTATATTAAGTTGCTGACGTCATCAGATTTTAATGATCTCACCGTTTTTAGAAAAATGCCTTACAAAAAATGGCAAATTTAAGCGAGAATTGATCGATTTTCGAAAAACTGTATCTCAAGAACGAAAAAAGGTTTTTGGCATGCAGTTTTTTGCAAATGTTTACTAATTATAAGTACTTTAGAGAAATGTACAAAAACTTCAGACAATCAACCCGGAAATCCGATTTTTTCCGAAAGTAGCCAGAAAAATGGGTTTACCGCCAATTAAAATGGGTGTGGCCATGCCCATATTGGGCGTGGTCATCAAATATTTTTTCCATCAAAATGTTCCCAGATAATTATTGGGCAAGTTTCTTTGCATCATCATCTGTAATAGCGGCGAAAGAGTAAAGTTACATAAATATTTTATTGGAAAATGATATGTTTTTTAGCATTTATGGAGGGAGTGACTTATTTGGCGACACCCCCAGGTCTTTGGGAGCCGCTTTTACCTTGTTCACAATAGAGTTCTTGTTCATTCATTAGTACTTGTAGCTATGTATTTGCAGATTTTCTTTCCTTCCAAATTTTTTTCATTCATTCATTCAATTTTTTTCAAGGTACTTTCTCGCATAAACTTATTTGCTTATTCGAAAGATATTTGCATTTTGAGCATACTCTGAAAATTTCATTCAAAATTTCCTTTTTCTCCCTGAGAAATGTATGGCCATCCGGTCTTTTCAAAAACGGAGAAAAAAAGAGAATTCACAAATGTACAAATCCACTTGTCATCTTTGTCGACTTTGAGGGCGCATACCTCTAGAATAAGAAAGGATTTTGGAAATGCCAAATTAACAGAAAAAAACCCAACTCTTTAGATTTACCCAATAAAGTTTCCTATGAGAGTGTACCTTTCGTTGTTCATTCAATAGTATTTGTAAGTATTTTAAGTATTAATAAGTATTTTTATTTGTATCAAATAATGTTGTGCATTATTTGAATGTTTGTTGTTCCTTCTTCCTCAGCCTCTCCTTATATGGTAAACATACTCAAATCTACGTAACAAGGTTTCTTCATTCAAACGTTTACACTGACTTTAGTCGTTTTCAATCTATTACCAATTTTTGCTGTGTCGTTTAAAGCTGTCATATATTTATCCTTGCTTGCTGAAAATATATTTAACGTTGCTACTATGCCCCGCTAAAGAGGAAACACTTTCATTATAGCAGTTTACAACATTTTAAATCCGAATGCCATCTTGCAAGAGGATTGGAAAATGTTTACTTTAGCAGATTGCTTTAGGGATGAAATTTCAAGTTTGGAGTGGCTTGCTTCGAGACGTCTTGATGCAAATTCCATGGATTGTGCTGATAGCAACTGTCCAGCTGTGTGTTCGTTAGTGCGATACCAACAAGGGATAGATAAATATAGGTTGTCATTTTGTTCCTTGCTTTTTATTTGTTTGACTCTTTACATTACACGTTATTTTATCAAGGGACAGTACTCAAAGCTGTTTCTGAAATGAAATTGTTTCTGAATAGTGGAATTTGCTCTTGAGTTGCTTGTGGAAAATTCAATCCTTTGTTCTGGACGTTTGTCATAGTTGTAGCTATAAGAAAATTAGAAATTGGAAAATTAGAAAAATTCTGGGGATATATTTTATATTTTTAGAAACTGCTTATGTTTCTTTACAGTATATTCGTGCCAAGTTCCATTTCCTTCCGTTAAGTATTAGAGATTTAATCAGGGGGGGTTGAGGAGGGGTAATGCTCTTTCCTCATCCATCTAACACCATCAAAAAGCCTATCCAGAACTCAAATGTAATTCTAAAAGTCTAATTTCTAATAGAGTTAGGTGCACCGTCCGATGCATAAATGGCTTCAAGTTTTTTGGAAATGCACTCCAAAAGCAGAAAACACCATTTTTTATGTGGTATTAGTTTAACATCTTAGACCAGAAGTTCATATTAATTTACCATGCACGGATGGGAATCGAACCCAGTAGAGTACATTTTTGTCACTAAAGTTTTTATTGAAACATTTTGTTGCTAAACTGAACGCTTTATATCACATAAAAAGTGCCTTTAAAATATTTTGTTTTATATATCTTTGGTGCGAAAAAATTTTGTTTAAATAATAAAATGCATGCTGGGATATATATTCTCAGAGCTGGAAAACAGAGTCGTTGGTTGATTCAACATTCTTAACTAGAAAGAAATTTATTTAGCTGACTTATCTCCATTGAAATAAAAAGAAAGTAGCTCAAACAGATTTCGAGCGTTCAACCAAAGAAGGTCTAAGTCAAAGAAAGTCTTTCTATCAGTCTTTCAATAGCCTCTAATTAGTGGACACCATTAATGCGAAAAAAATCTGCCAATCATTTGAGGTGTCCATTTTTTGGAAAGCCTAGCCTATTACTTTTTGTCTAATTTCCGTTGGGTAAAAAGTTCATATGTCTTGAGGCTTTTGGGGAATATTGGATTATTCCAGAATTGGAAGAACAAAAAATTTTGTGGTTATCTTATATAAAAAGCCTTTTAATGACAACACGAAAAAAATATTTAAAAACCCAGTAAAAACATAAAATCTCTTGGTTTGCTGAAAAAAAATGGAGAAAGCCGGAAAAGAACTGATCGACCGAATCAGTAATATTTAAAGTAATAAGATAAGAAAAAATGATCAATGAAAAGCACTTTCTCCTGGTGTCAGCTACTTAAAAAGGAAGGAAAAATCGCTTTACACGATCAGCTATGGAAGGGGGTGGGAATGGGACACTTTGTGCCTCTTCTCCTCCTGATTTATTTTTTTCGGCAAATTTACTTTGGAAAACCCGACATGCCTAGTTTTTTATGACTTTTCACCAATTTATATAAGACAACTTTTTGACCAAGCTTGAGCAAGATCATATCTCTCCCCTAAGGTCTGTCTCAAAGATCATTTACAATGTTCCAATGGTTCTACTCTTCCTAACATATATAGCTACTTTCCAATCAAAAAATAACATAGCTATTTCTTTCTGACCATTTTTAGGTGCTAGTGTAATTATTTCCCCTTTCCGGTGCCGGCACCCTGGCCAGAGTTCATATGAGAGCGACCCAGTCCTCTTGAAATCCTCTG
>JANSTP010109562.1:0-13077 GCA_025330745.1 Cladonema radiatum | reverse complement strand
CAGCCCATCAAAGATTGGCCAAATTTTGGCTATTTTTTTCCTATTTCTCGACAGGTCTGTCGGTAAAATGATGACGTCATCATTTCGTGATGACGTCACAACGCCAAATATGGTTCATTGTGCTCACAATGAGTTATACTAACAACGTACAAAGCTTGAAATCATTAGTCTTTGTAGTTTCTGAGTTCTGAGGGGGGGGGGGCGGAATCCCCCCCGGGACCCGAAAAGCCCAGGAGGAATAGGGTTAATAGTGAATATATTTAATAAAAAAAGGCGCACAACCGGAGAATTTAGGGTATTAGGTGCAGACAGAGAATTTAGTATTACATGTTTTCTAGTGTGTTGAAACTGTTGAGATCCAACGCACGTAAACAATAGCGAACAAAGCAGATTTCAATTTTTCATGTTCACATAGAAAAGGATAGGAAGAAAAGACTGAAGAAAAATTCAACATTAAAAAATTAAGGAGAGAATTAGCGCTCAAAGTAAATAAAGTATTAAGACTTTCCTATTCTTTATCACTAAACGCCTATACTTAATGCATAGCAAAATTTCAGTAAGATAAATCCAAGCTATTATGATTAGTCTATAATTTCTATGACGACTTGCGCCTGATCGTCATTTTTTTCATCATTTCCATCAACTGAAACAACTTCACGAATTGAAGTTGCTGAACTATTTTCTATGTTTTCATCTTTTTCATCGGAGGAAACATGTTCTTCAGAAACCGTAATAATTTCCTGTTGATTATTAGTTTCAGATTCCGATTTTTCCGTTTCCGTTTCACTTTTAATATTATCTGTTTCCGAATTGTCAGAAATTTCAACATTTTTATCGTCGTCGCTATCAATTTCGACAACATCGGTGTTTTTGACAGTGACGTCTTCTGTCGAATTATTAGCATTACTTGTGCTATCTTCACTCTCTTCTTTCCCCTCCTCACTTTCACTTTCATTTTCGCCTTCACTCTCGTTTTCGTTTTCTGGAGTTATAGCTTCTTCATTATCTGAGTTTTCTTTCTCCGAATTATCTCCCTTTTCGGAATCCTTTTCATCAACGTCATCATTTTCACTTTTTTCCGATTCACTATCGGATTTGTCGTCATTTCCAGCCTCGTTTTCATGCTCACTTTTTTCATTCTCAATATTTTTATCCTCTTTATGTCCACATTTTTCATTTTCATGCCCCGATTCGTCCATATTTCCTACTACATTCACAGAATTGGGCAATGGGATACTAAGATTGAATTTCTTATTTAAAGATTTTATGCGAACTTCGTCACTAGTACCTTTTCGTTCGTGTGTGCAGACTTTATCAATCATGTCACGCAACATTAATTCACAAAACTCTTCAGTATCGCCCTCTAAATCTTTGAAATATTTCGCCTTCGCTTGGCGTAGAGTGTGTGTATAAAGGCGTGTAACTTGGCGCAAACTTTCACGACAAAGATCAATTTGTCGGGTATTATTCGGATAAGATTTTGCTTTCGACAGCATTTTTTGCTTACTTTTTCGCCTCCTCTCTATACGTTTACACAAATCATTATACCAAGGTTTGTATTTACGCTTCCTATCTTTTGCAGGAGCCTCTTGTGAAAATGTCTGCGAATGCTCACTGCCGACAGGCAAATTTAATACTATTTTGAAACCCCGATCAATACTTGTTACGGTAGGTCTCTCTCTTGATGTTGATTTTCGCGACTCGCGTTTCGCAGTGGATATCATTTCGTTCAAGGAAAGTGGTTGGCTTGTTTCTTCACTGCTTTTTTTATTATCAGAGTGGTGGCTAAGTCTAGAAGAAGTTGAAATTCCTCGTTCAATCGACTGCGGCTGTGATTTTGTTTGCTTAAATAGATCATCTCTCTCGGTATTTGAATTTGCAATAGGTAGGTTTCTAGCGGATATCTGTTGCGCGCTTATGTTGTTCCGCAAGGTATAGTCGACATATTGAGGACGCGCTACTGGCAGTACGGGTGCTTGGAGTCGAACTATTTTAGCATTTGGAGGAGGGAACTGCACAATACTTGGCTGGGCACGGTTGAAATAAAATGGTCTTGATGATATATTAAAATTACCTTTTAGCGCATTATCAGCTGCGTTTAGTAGAAATTTTTCGATATTCTTCGATTTTTCACTTGATTTCCGGCGCCGGTCAGGAGAATGACGGCTATAGTGAGACCTTGACCGTTTATGCGAACGTTCTCGCGAACGACTTCTCTTTTTCTTTGAACGGTGTTTTTTCGATCGGTCGGGTGACCTGCTTCGCGAAGAAGAGCTTGAGAAATCCCATGATCTTTTCCTTTTTTTACTTCTCGAGTGAGATTCATATTTAGGCGAAAAATTTTTCTCAGGAGTGGAAAAATCGCTTAACTCGTCGGAAAAGGATTTTTTACTTCTATTATCCCCGTACAAAAAATCTTCATCATCTTCGAAATTCTTATCACGATAGTTATTTCTCGAATAGCTCGAATCGCTTTCATATTGTTCTTTACCTATGGCAGACAGCTGTTTGTTTTGTTGGTTCGAATCGCCAACCGTTTTCAAAAGTTGTTTCAGAGAAGGGTTGTTTAAGATCTTGGTGATTTCATCAATATTTAAAGAACTGGATTCCGGGTTGCTTCCGGTAGGTTCCGGTTGCAAATGCTCCAAGAGAGCATTTTTCATACGGTCATTATTTTCGTTTTCACGGCGCTGAAGTTCTTTCTCATATCTCTCTAAACGCTCAGTATTAAAATATTCACGGGAATAAGCGGGGATATCACTGTTTCTGTTATCAAATCCACCGAAATCGTTTTGACGGTCAAACGGGATGTTGCTGTCGTAATTTTCCGAATAAATAGGCGGTCTTTCATCATGGTACGTCCGACGGTCGTCATAGCGACCACCAATGCGCTGTTCGTTTTCAAAACGTTGCTCCTCTGGAAACCTTTGATTTTCATTAAATTTATTTCTTACATTAAATTCTACATCTCGCCTTGGAAAGTCTGATCTATTCTCAAAATAATTGTCCCTAGGCGGCCTTCCAGTAGACGGAAATTTGCCGCCAAAAAAGTCTGACCTGTCGCTACGTGTATGAAACCCATCATCATTATCAACATGACCAGAATATCTCTCATCGTTTCGCCGTTTAAAAGAATTATAATTTCTGTCATCATACCTGCTACTTTCAAAGTTTGGTTCATGATATCTTTCTTCATGGTTTCTGTTCATCGATTCTCGTGGATAATATTCCTCATCATCATGAAGGTCTCTCGGAAATTTACGCAGTTCCCGAAAGTCACGTTTAGGAAATCGTTCGCCGCCCGGGAATTTCGACAATCGGGGTGGCATTCCACGAAAAGATGGTGGGCGGTTGAATGATTTATTCGGGGCGTCGAATCTACCTCTACCAAAGGAATTCGGGTTTTGCCAACGGTATGGATTC
Organism: Cladonema radiatum; assembly: GCA_025330745.1. Lineage (NCBI taxonomy): Eukaryota > Metazoa > Cnidaria > Hydrozoa > Anthoathecata > Cladonematidae > Cladonema > Cladonema radiatum. The sequence goes on along the minus strand of JANSTP010109562.1, from coordinate 9,654 downwards.
CTCCCACGCCGGCTCATCTATAAATAAACGTTTTCTTACATGACAATATTTCAGAACATCCTGTAGACAAATTAAAAAATTTACAGTTTTGAATTGGCTACAATTCCATGAAACCTTGAAGGGTTCGATAGTAAACCTGTTGTTCTACACCCATGTCTCAGTGGCCTGGAGAGATATCTAAAGCACACTGGGCTAAAACATCTTCAGGAAATTTTGACCAGTCAGCAAATTGGTATATTATTCCCTTAGACTTGCATCGCCGGGCCAGCTAATTGAAGTCAAAAACTAATGCGGACCCGGTTTAATTTAAGGCAAATTTTCATCGGGCATACATAAATCTTAACGATTCGGATAGGTTCAAGTATTATTGGGAAAAATCGACTGTAGGCTTTCAAATTACAAGTTCTGACCGGGTGTGCAAATCCACAAGGTATGACCAAGTTCACTGAGCCAGGAGTTGTTATTCAAGTCAGAGTTAAGAAATGGAAATATGCTTAATATATGGGATAGGGATGTCGTATTTTCATTAATACCACAGGATATAAGATATGGGAAATAATAAAATAACCTTTAAAAACCTAAAGAGACATGGAATTTCAACTATTGGAGTTTTTGGCACTTCATTCATATTCTACCAACCTTAAAAATTTTTAATTTACGCATTTTGTATTTCTCCTGGCTTTATAATGAAGTCAAAAGTGGAAAACTTATAATATTTGATTGCTTCTCAACAGTCAATATGAATGAGGATAGAATTCCAGACAAAAGAATATGAGTGGATAAAAATCTTACCTTAAAATTTTCTTAACACCAATATCCTAAAATATTATTTATTTATTTTTCTAAAGATAAAAACAAATAATCCCGGTTATTGTCAACCAAACTTTCCCAACCTAGTCGAAATCAGACCTGTAAGACCTTCCTTTAAGACCTTCCACTGGCCTCACAAGTAAATAGATACGGAATGAATTGGAACGCCATAATAAGTTAATTTTGTTTGGACACTCAGAAAGCCGTTCAAACATGATTGAGCTCAACCCCAATAACTATATGAATAACATAATACACAATAAATCTAGCATATCATAGAACAGAAAGCTTGTCAATCAAATTCTTGCACATGAAAGAGTTACAAAAAATATTTTTAAATATGTCAAAAAATGCACATGAAGAGAGACCAGCAAGTATACATTTTCCGAAACATTCATTCCTTAAAAAATATCAATTAAGAAGTGACTGTACACATCATTGGGGAACTTTCAGAAAATTTAAATATCAGAAAATAATAACTTAAAAATAAAACCTTAAAAATAAAAAAAAAAGAATAATTCTGACAGTACACAAGTGCTTAGAACCAAAACGGACTTTTTCTCTGATATGATATGCATCCACATTAATTAATAAAAAAAAAACAGTATGATAAGAAGAAATTAAAAACAACATAATGCAGATAAAAATCTCCGACATATAATTGCGTACACCTCTGAAAATTTCTACGCAGCAAAATATAAAAAATAAGAACTTTCTAATAAAACATTTTTTCAAAATAAAACATTGATAAAATGAATCTTTTTTAATGTATTTAATTCTAACTGACAGAATATTTCTTTAAAAGCTGGACGAAGACCTATCTAAGCATTGGCAAATCAATGCTGACAAAATTAGTTCTTTAACAAAAGAACGATTTTTAATCTTTAATTTCGAATATGACCAATCGAAAACTGTAGCCATCATTAAAATTTCCTTATTTGACAAATGGCTTATTAAAGTTACAATTCAGTCCCTTAATAAAATATCTACTGAATGTATTTTCTTTATATCAGACAACGCCTAAAAATCAACAACTGAGGAGATTTTTTTAACCTAAAAACAAAGCGCAATTGAAAATTCAAAATAAAATTAATAGTCTCTACGTAATAAACATTTTTCGAATAAAAAAAAATACAAAGCGTTACAATATTCTTTCGCTGAAATTAGTCGCGTCTTTTCTTGCAGTTGTAACGAAATTTCCAACATCAATTCGAGAAAAAAAACTCACCCACGCGTGCCAAATGAAGAAAAAAAATCGGCCAATTGGACAACGGACGAAAGGATCTAAATATTTTACAGAACAGATTGATTCAAGTTGACTCGACGAAATATTACCGCCTCACGTATCTTTATTCGTGAAAAGTAATTGCTATAAAAACGTGTCATCAGAGAAAAAGCGCCAGCAAAGCGAAAGGACTGTATTTTTAAATTTAGACAAAACTGCGCAAAGAAAAGGAAATAATGAACAAAGTAATTTCAAACACTAAAAATATAATACTTCTAAAACTAGCATTACATGCTTAAATATAGTCTAAAATAAAAAGCAAATCTATTTGCTGACACCGAATGACTTCAAATAGCCTTCCAACTGAGATGCATTGATTCCCAGTAAATCGCGTAAATTACTCGCCGTCGAGTTATTAGCATGTTCTTCTAAATTTTCCTGTTGTTTGATTTTATCGTAATACGACGCACCCTGCCCTTCAGGATTTTCTTTATATGTTATTGAGTATTCGTACTCGCCACCCTCGACTTCCTTGCTTTTAAGCGCGTAATTCGAGTTATCTGAACGTTCCGTAAAACTTGCATTACTTGGAGTATCATTGTATTCGTGTTGCGTGTTGTAATTCGAGTCATTTGCGTATTTGTCATAAGATGAGTCATTGGGGTACTCGTTATAACTCGAATATAAGTCTTGCTCGCCTTCGATTGAAGCAGCAGGGCGTTGATTGTAGGTTGGCTTGTTGTCGTATTGAGAGTTTTCAGCCGGTTCATTATAAGAAAGATTGTCAGGAATTTCGGAATTCGTACTAGAAATATCACGTTGTTGAATAACCTGCGTACGCGATGGATCGGCTGACCCATACGAATCAGAATCCGTGGTTTCGGGTTTATTCTCTACTATACCAGGTGGTAATTTACGCTCTCCATCATATGGGGATTTTTCCATCTGATCCCTCGAATCTTCAGGTACTCTACTACGCCAACTCAGTTGAAAATGGTCATCTTCAAAGTTTCTCTCTGGTGCTCTTGGTAGGCTCCTAGGATTCGGCCCTTCTCTAGAATATGGTGAATACCGTTCGTAAGGGTCTGGTCTGTAGTCGCGTGGAGGTAGATAATCCGGACCTCGGTAATCACTTGGAGGTCTCAAAGGATCTCTGGGTAGTAATCTACGATCATATAGCGGGTCGAGTGGAGGTCCGGGCGGGATGTCACGGTAATAAGGTGGTCGGTCATAGAGTCGTGAATCATGATACCGATCGGGAGGATATGGAATTCGTTCTCGTGGCGGTAATAGGTATGGGTCTCGGTAGCGTCGATCATAAACATCAAGTGATCGGTATACATCTCTTGGTACCGGTGGCGGAAGGTATGGGTCGTGCATGGGCGGCATTTTTGCACGCTCTCGTTCTAGGCGAGCCTCAATAGCCGGGTCACGGAGAATAGGGCCATCTTGAACGAGAGTTTCACGGCGCTCTATACTTCTATCATTCTGATCTTTTTCTCGAGGTGATCGGTCTCTACTGGTGGAACGACTTTTCTTGCGTTTCGGAGAGATACTTCGGCGTCTAGGAGAATTTCTACGAGCTGGTCCTCTCTCAGAATGGCGATCGACTTCCCTGTCACGTTTCGGTGATCTATGGCGATGCCTGTCTCTTGAAATACTGCGCGAACGTCTTCGTCTTGCTCGGTTTTGGGAGTGATCACGTGATCTATCAATCGATCTACGGCGCCGGCTACTTGGAGATTTGCTTCTGTTCTTTCGCGGGGCTTCTCGGCCGCGAACATCTGCTCTTCTTGGGGAACGAGATCGTCTACGGTCTGGTGTTTGATTTTTCTCACTACGTGAATCAACTTTAGCGGGAGATTGTGATTTAGCTTTACCAGAATTCTGCAACCGTGAACTCGGCGTGTCCGACTTTCCTATTGGTTTTTCTTCGTTTTTATAATCTGGAGGAGGAGATTCAGGTTCAGTTTTTATTTTTATTTCAGATATCTCAGTTTCGTCTTTGACAGGTAATTGCGATTTCGAATTTTCAGGGGATTTTTCAGGGTTCGATTTGGACTTTTGAGATTCCGTGTCTGTTTTTGATATTGATACTTGAGACTCGCCTTTACTAGACGAAGACCTTTCTTTTACTTTCGATTCATTCTTGTTTGTAGCGCTATTACTGTTATCATTTTTTCTCGCTGATGGGCTTTCTGATTTTTTCCTTCTTTTCGAACTATAATCGTTACCATAAATGTTTTTGAAGACTGCCTCGTCATCTTCATTTCGTCTATTACCGTAATGTCTGTCTCTAAAGCGGTCCCGACCTCTAGACCTTGATCGTGAGCGCCTCCGAGAATATCTCGACCTTGAACTAGAGCGTCGTCTAGATCTCGAAGAAGAACGACGCCGCGACCTTGAACCCGACCGATGTCTCGAACGTGAGCGCGAACGGCGTCTTGAGCGCGAATCAGAACGTCTTCTCGTGCGGGAACGCGAACGATCTCTACTTCGGGAACGAGTAGATCTTTGTACTGAATCGGTTTTTTCGCTAGAATTTGGGTCCTTATCTTTATTCAAAACATCTACAGTTTTCATTTCGAGAGCTTTGAAAGTGGGTTTTATTATTTTTATAGTTGAGATTGTCTTTGTTGTCGTTTTAGGCGGCATTAACGGAGCATTTTTCTTTCCTTTTGCAGTCGTTGTGGTGGTATTCGTTTTTGTATTTGACGTAGAAGAAACCGCATTCGCAGCTGCTTTCAATATGGCTAAATTTTTTATTTCTTTCAGTTTCTGGTGTAGGTTGTACTTGTATTTCATTAATGACATCGTTGCTCCCGTATCTGCATCTTTTTCGTCAGCGGCAGTACTCGCTACTTTATTGCTACCTTGGGCTTTCTTCTTCTCTGACTTTTTCGATGCATTATCTGTTTCATTTACAGCGGGTGTCGACTCCTTGCTGACTTTCGACTTTTGTTTCAATAAATCGGCAAATTCTTCGTTTGACGTCTTCTGCTTCCCCTTTTTAGTTTTCGAGTCAGTTGTGGTGTTGGTAACGACCGGTAGTTGCATGGGTATGTAATGAATGATGGGCGGTGGAAAGGGCGGGATAGGCATCGCAGCGGGAACAGGCATAGGCATCGCCATGGGTGCTACTGGTCGTGGTGCCATGTTTGGTGTCGCTTGAGGTGGCGGGGGAATTTGCTGGTTTACTGGTGGCGGCTGGTTTCCATGTTGCGGTGGCATTTGTGGTGGAGCCACTTGTTGTGGAAACGGTTGTTGAGGAGGAAACATTTGTGGTTGGTGTTCAGGTGGAGGCAGCCCCAACCGTGGGTGGTGTTCATGTGGAGGTGGTCCCATCGGTGGGTGGTTCATTGGTGGCGGCGCAAACATTTGAGGCTGTTCCATTGGCGGCTGTATGTGTGGGGGAACTTCATTGGGTGGAGGTCCTTCGTTCGCAAGATTTAAAGCGTTTCGAATAATGGCATCCCTAGCAGGTATGACCGGTGTACTCAAGATACCGCTTCCACCGGAAGGGTTTAACGGCAGACTCGGACGCAACGGATTTTGCATTTCACCAATTGCGTTATTCAAAATGTCCGACAATGATGGTTTATTGTTACCCATAACAGGCGCTGCATTATTTTGTGCTTTTCGTCGATTCCTTCCCATTTTTTATTTATTTAGATCTAAAAAAATTTTCAACGCTTAAAGCAAAATATAAATTTTTAAAACGAACCAACAAAAACCTTTGAGTGATGAATTTGGAAAAAACAGATGTCTAAAGTAACCAAAAATGATGCAATACTAAACATTTACTGCAAAACTAAAAACAGATCTAAATGAAAATGATTGCTAGATATATAAGGAAAGAAACACCGATATATTGATATGGGAAACAATAACAATAAAAAAACAATGATGCTTTACAATAAACTTGAAAAATCGCATGCGAGAATCACAGAGATATTTTCACCGGGTGCTGACGTCATAAAAAAACGGTCCACAGTCCGGATGTGACGGAATATATTGTTATATTTCTGTGGCGAGAATACAATTTTAATTGCAGTAACTATTAGGATCATAATTCGCAAAAATGAAAGCTGTTAGCCACCACAACAATTGGTATCCAGTACCTGACTTTACAGTTAGTACAGGTATTTAGCACCATTTTTTCAAAGGTGAATGCAAACATGCTAGCAATTTAATATTGATAAAATGAATATAGCTACAAGTCGAGTGAGAGCGTGGGTCAGTCTTAGGGGTTGGTAAGGTCTTATTAATTTGCAACTACGAGTCAAATAGATCTTCTCATGAATTTCCAGGTATTTCAGAACATATTACAATAACCCCCTCACCTACATGCAGATAAAATAAACTTGTGGCCAAAAGATTGAGAAATAAATCAAAACAATTTTCTGGATCTAAAAATGTGTGAAACATATTTAAACACATACAAAACTATACCATTTAATATTAATGGGAACTTGAACGAGAAAAATAATAATCCTAAGACAATTCTATATAAATTAAACTCTTTGAGGTCTATACAAGTTTTTATAGGTAAAGCGAAATGAAACGCTACTGAGCTCAAGACTGAAAAACAGAATACTTACCTACATTTGAATATATTACCACTTAATACTGATTCTTTTGTGGAAAACATGGGAAAAAGTTATCGTTAAAAAGAAAATAAAAAATGAAAATCACGATCTGCACAACAACCTGAAAAAAATAAATAAAAAAAATTAAATAAAAAAAAATAACAAGACTGTCGAGAATCAGACACTCACAAAAGAATACATATATAGTTTAAGCTCTTTGAGAAATATGTTCATCACTAAGCCAGGAAAGCTTTTGAGCACTTCTACCACATGTAAACCCTCCTTGCAAGGTTGAAAATGTAAGGAATGATGAATAGGCAAAACAAATTTTATAATAAACAAAGACTGATACAAAAATCAGCGAGATTCCTTTGGAATCTCATATAGCAAATGTTGCAAATATACAGCCTACCCTCGATAAGTGGAACCCAGGATAAGTGCAACTCCGGTTTGGTCGAACCAATTGTCTTGGTCCCTCGGATTTGTTCCATAAAAGGAACTTTGGATAAAGTGGAACTGACTTTTTTGAGTCCCTTGGGGGTTCCACTTATCGATATTATACTGAATGCTGAAAAAAATTAGCGAAAAGGTGCGAATAGGAATCTGCCAATGTTTTGGAAGGGGATATTAGAAAATCCTAGAACTTACTACATACTATACGCCCTATTGTTTAAATTCGATTTCCTTTTTATTCAGGGTGAAAAGGGAATGGTATGTCTCAATAAACTCATAGATATCATTCACCATGAAAACAACCAACCTTCTCTTAGTTCAAAATTAACTTAGACATTAGAATTCAAAAGTTTTGATGATGTTCCTATGTTACTAGCACTGCTCGGTAACTTTTTCAATAAAACTAAATCTCTACACAATTATCGTGCCAAAACAAAGGTTCTGCCACGAAATTACAAAAAGATACTTTTGGGCGCAAGGGCCTAAAGAAAAATTTGAAAAAAGTCAGCGACTCATTGACATTCGTTGAGAATTCAAAAAAGGCTCAAAGAATTATGGGCACCAATACTGGAGAGAGTGAAAAAGCAAATAAATGACACCCTTTTACGGGGAGTATTAGTCTAACCAAATCTTCTTCTAGAGTGACAAACACCAATTTTTCCCCTCTAGTAAATTACTCCCACTGAGGTTTGGCAAAATTGTATGCTGTCAAAAGTAACAATTAGAAACCGAAAAAAACTTGCTCCTAACTAAGGAATAAACTGCCGAGTTTCCAGAAACAAAAAACTGAAAAAACTTGATGTCATAAAACAAAAATTGATTTATAAAAAATATTTAGTTCATATTTTCCAACATCCTAAGCTGGGAAAAATATATGAAGGTGGGGGGGGGGGTAAATTTGTTAGCGATGTCCATGAAAATCAGATAGATAGCTTTACAAACTGAAATAAGCGTAAGTCACTCTTAACTATAAGAAAAGGAGAAAAATATGTGTGCAATGCAATTGAAATCAGTGGTTACATACCTATTTTCATATTTATATAAATCACTTACTGTCATGAATTACTCCCAGAAAAAAAACATTCCAGTGATACATTAAACACCTGAAGTGATCAAATCAGCACAAGAACGCATCAATTTTCCATATCCATATTACTTTTCATCAGGAATGAAAACGAAAAACAAAGGCTCGCATGAAAAATACGAGAATACCCGGTCCATTTGTGCACATAACAGGAGAAGCTAAAATTTTAAAATAACATGATATAAACTTCTTTATTGAATGAAAGAATTTTTAGAAATCCGTCGGTCTTTTGGTTTTTTTTATATTATTATTATTAATACACAGGAACAATACTAGAACGATCTCACTAGTTCATCTAATCTAAAAAAAGTTAATAATACAAAATGAAATTCTACAAGATTGATATGTTATTGCAAAATTTTCAGATTTTTCCTTTGAGTAAGGTTTTTAAAGGTCATTAAGCAATTTTGGAATAATCTAGGTTGAAGTCATATGGAAGTCATACGGGAGGGTTTCTTGCAGCCTTCAAAAGTGTATCTGTTTGCTTGTAATGAAAGTGGACAAAATGTTTTCTTGTGATATAACAATGGCAGCAATATGATGATGATGACATACTAAAGCCATTGACAATAATTAGATAATATTTAATGATAAATGAAAAATATGGACACTAGTATAGTTCAACATGACTACATAATCTGTCTGAAGCTTAAAATCAAATAAAAATTTACATCAGTATTTCAAATCAAGTTTTCAGGAGGAAAAAAAATAGAAAAAAGGAATTAAGACTAAACTTAAATACAGACAGCAGAACACAATGGCTAATTTATCTCCTATCTTATCTATTTATCTAATTTATCCAATCTATCCACCTAGCTTCTACAGCTAAGTACTTTTGATAAACCAGACAAATTATGTAAATTTCAATTAAACAGATCTTCACATAAAAAACCTCGATATCACCAACACTTGAAAAAACTAAAAAACTGCAAGGAAGAAAACAAATACCTTCTGCTACATTTCTAAATCGACATCCACAAAAACTAAACTGCTGTAATGCATTCCAGTGCTTCAAAATCTTTCAGTTAAAAATTGGAAAAGAATTCCTGAATAAATGATCAGTATGATGCCACAAGTTTCGTCCAATTGTTGCTCATCCACAGTTAGTTGCAGTTATCTTCACAGAAAACTTTGCTACTACGTTCATAGCAGAATGGTAGCATTGATGAGGTGCACGCCTTAAATCGAAATGAGTATGGAACTAATAATCCATCATTAGGTAAAGAAAAAACTAATTGCTTTATCTCCTCAATACTCAGAGTTTCATGTGCGTTAAACAAAATCTTCAGTTCAACACAATCTGTAATTTTATACAAGTATAAAATTTAACAGTATACCATAAAATCATAAAAAATTTTTAAAATGAAATACATAAAAACTAATGTACCATCCTCTTGACTGAGTCATGTTTCTATTCTGACATGAAAAAAATTAGGTTCTTATAATTCATTATTAAATTTGGGGGAGTTGGGCTGGGTTGGGTTGGCAAGGTT
>JANSTP010109340.1:0-13078 GCA_025330745.1 Cladonema radiatum | reverse complement strand
TGACGCCGTCAAATGTCTCTCAAAATCACTATATTTTCTAATTATCAAGGGTAATTGTCAACAGTTCAAAATTACTGAAATCTGATTGGTTGAGAAGGCAAAAGAAGAGTGCAATTAAATCGCTAGTTGCACTCTGTAGAGTGCAATTATATACGGTTTATAAAATGCAGTGCAATAGGCTCGATCTCTCATCTATCTTGCTTGAGACAAAGTGAAGAACAAGACGCACACTATACAGCAAAATTTCCATTTTTGAAAATGTTACAAATCTCACTGGCCAAGTAGTTAGAAAAATATTACTCAATTATTTTCTTTTACTTTACGATTCCCCGTATTAACCCTATCCATACCAGGGGGGGCAATTGCACCCTCATTGTAGTTTTTTTGTTATAATTCCGGAACGACAAATTGTTACATGTTCAAACTTTGAACAATAACTTGTGAACAATAGCTGCAATAACTATCTAGAAGAAATAATAGTCCATTTGTTTTTTAAATCTGGACAGTTGTTTCAATTGTTACTGATGTCCCTTAACCCTATTTTAACTGGGGGGAGGGGGGCGGGTTCAATTTTTAAACGGTGGAGATTGGCGACTTTTAATAACTTTTTATTAGGAACTTTTTGGTCTTAAAATTTTGGTTACCATTGTCTAGAAGCCATGTCTCAAAACCACCTCTCAATTTTCAAAATCGAATTTTCAGAATTGCCATTGAAGATAGAGGTAATATAGAATCTTTGCATTCTGAATCTATTGAATATGTTCCAATGTTTCGACAACATTTACCCAACGTCGTATATTTGCCGTCACAACGACGTTATGACGTCATATCAAATATGACGTTATTTTTGAGCTTTTTTGAATGTTTTCTTAAAAAGTGATGACGTCATCATTATAGTGACGTCAGAAAATTTTTTTTTGCTTGAATCGAGTCAGTAAGAGTTGTTCTTCATCTTGAGAAAGTTTCGTTGCCATAGCATTGCCGGAACCCGAAAACTTGGGTGGGGGTCAAATTGACCCCCCCCCCAACTTTTTCAGGGTCAAAAAAGCCCAGTTAAAATAGGGTTAAGTTAGCCAAAAAAATATTTCTTTCTCTTTCCACAAAAATATGCTGAAATATGTGTGGAAGCGCAAAAGTGTATCCCCGCAAAAAAAAAAAAATAAATAAAAAAATTCAGTTTTCAGTAAGCGCAAAAGTTTAATCCCGCAAAATGCTAAAATTAATCGCAAACACTTTCTTCCTCTAAAATAGGTCAGTGGTTTAAATGTCATTGAGAGTGAAGGATTAAACTTTTTTCATAAAATGTGGCTTTAGCAAAAAAAGTAGACATTTTTTATGTCAATACATTAGTTTTCGGAGGGGAGGGTGGCAGGCACGCCACTAGTGACTACGGCTCTGAATAGAAAATTGGATTTTGTACCTTTGATGAAAATTTCATCCAAAAATGGGCACTATGCGACCAGATATAAAAATTTGATTTTTTAAAAAAAGAAGGAAAAACAATGTTCATTCATTCATAAATGTAAACTAACAAAAAAGCCCTTTTTTGACAATAATGAGAGTTTATAACTCTGTAACTTTATACGAGAAATTTTTAGCGATGATTCGAATATATAAACCTCTATCGAGTAATGCAATAAAATGTACCTTTGAAAGCATAAAGATGGCCTGAATCTGATAAATACTGCTTAATTCAATGAAAATTTATCAATTTTAAGGAACAAAAAAATAATTTTCTTTTTGTAAAAAAAATGTTTGGTCCAGGACCAAATGCTACCCCTAACTGATGGCATCATAATTTTTTGGATATTTAATTTTTTTCTTTGATAAATTGATCCTTAATAAATTTTACTGAAAACAACAGAAAAATTTTGCACTTCACCGTGTACTTATGAAGTAAAAAAAACTTTTCTTGCATGGAAGGGGGACCATTTTGCTTCCTCTGTCTTGAGAAGGTTGAGCCTAGTAACCACTTTATGATAAGCCGATTTGTTCGAGTAATTTAGGTCAAACATTAGTTTTACTGGGTAATACTTACTGAAATAAGAAATCGGCAACTACAACAAGTATCAGAGCATCGTCACACTCAACATCTTTGGTACAGATTCAGCTTGAAATGCTGTTTTAAAGATCAATCATACCTTTTAAGCTTTCGAAAACAAAACTGAATGGCTAAAAATCATAATTAAGATGTCTGTGAAAATTAAAAGACAAGTATTCCTCCATTTTTTGCCATATCATTAAGGTTCTGTAGAAAGAAGAAACATCTTGAAGAAACAGCACACCTCGCAAGAGAATATTTTGGCTTTTACCCTGCTACATTCTGGCTCTCAAGAATTGCTTGATACTAAATTGGCGCACAATCCCATACTAAATAAATCTTGTGTGACTATACTTTCAGTCATTACAGATACCAGGCCAAGATCTGGTCTAGACAGTTTCAAATTAGGCATTTGCAATAGAAGATAGAAGGTCAATTCTTACATAAAAAAATACTTGAATTATAACAAAATGTCAGGGGAAAAAATGTTCAAATATGGAGATATTTGTTAATCATAACTACGATAACCTTTTAAAGGCATTCTTTAGTCAATTTAGTGGTCCCTTTTCAACTATAAAGAACATAATTATGAATTAGAATAAAGTCCTTGAACATTCCAAGTATTATGGAGCTTGCTGCCTCAAGTTTTTGCGTTTCAGTTTTTTAAACTTTTTCTTCGCAGTTCTTTTCTTAAGGAATGGAAGGCAGCCTATGAGGAGTTGCTCGTCATTGTGTTCCCGAATCATATCATCAATACCTTCACTCTCGTTGTAAATCGACGATTCTGCAAAAAAAAAAAAAAAAAATACCAAAAGAAAAATTAAATTTAAGAAATTAATAAAGATCTTGCGTCAAGGCAATGCAATAGTGTGCTCTCTTGGAAAATTGCTTCTAATACCCTATTCACATAACTCAATTAGTATTTTTTAAAGATATAGATTTCGAATTATAGCTGGGAAACGGAAATTTTTGAAGCTCTAAGCGCTCTTTTAAGCTTCGCTTCCATTCATTTCCCAACCGCGTTACAAATGAGCCTAAATTATATGCGGCTTTGATGGGTTGACAAAATAGCCTTCTTATGTATAAGCATAGACTATCTTTTTCACTGTAAGCCAATACGATTCGTTCCTTGCGTAGAGCAGTTGGGAAACCGAAAGTGAGTCAGGTGAGCGAGATGAGCAAATTGAATTATTTTGTCTTTTGAACTGTTGGATTATTATGCAGGTTGGCTACCAAGTTAAGCGAACCAGAAGACAAGAGTTAGAGATGGAGCTAAGAGTATTTTGAATGTTTTAACATATCAATCAAAACATAAGTATAATGTTCCATGTTAATTCATTGACACATCAAAAGTTCTTTGACAGCACGCAACCTTTATTCGTAAATTTTCAAAAATACAATATAAAATAAAATATAGAATATAAATATATGTGTATATGTGCCTTCGCCTTTCAGCTAACTAGATACCCATTCCATCAAAAAGCTTGTTGTTCAAAGCTTGCTGCTCCCTCCCACGTTGCATAATAGTTGAGCTCTGAATCTCTAACCAATTTAAGGCTTCTTTTCTGCTTTGTTGTTCAATCAATGATGCAGTTCTTATCAGTCTTTAGTTCAATCATGTAGTTCAGTTCATACATCATACCATTTCAATCATCCTCCAAGAAAAAACACCTAAGCTAGACAGTATATCGATCTGACCTAGCTAGATATCACCAACAAAATGAAATAAAACAAATATGTCATCGACGTATCTTTTGTATACAGTAGGTTTAAAAGAGCCATTATTTTTCATAATAGTGACAAAGAAAATTGTTAGCCAGAACAGGACCGAGAAATGAGCGCATGAGATTGGCTTTTAGTAGCAATCATCGAAAAGGAAAGTTGATTCCGTAATCGCAATTTCCAACAATTCACAAATACTTCTTTGCAAAAATCCTTTACTAGTTGCTGATCTTTGAATAACAAGGAAACGCATATATTAATAGTTTCATCAAGAGTATATTGGTGAACGGGGATTCAATATAGAGCCTTCCCATAAAGTATTTGTTATACCTCGATTTAAAATCATCTACAAATTGGAAAGAATCTTTAATGTAAGATTATTTGATGAAAGTGGAGAACTGCCCTATATCTTTTAAACATGTTAGACACGTTTTTTTAATAAGAAACCAAGCACCTGACCTAGTCCCTAAAGTTTCTTAGCTTTTGTCTAAATCTGCTTCCAAAATCTTCTGAGGAAGTTTCTTAGGTTTTAGTAAAACAAAAATTGCTAAAACGAAGAAAAAACCAGCTGACTGTTTATTGATTGACTGTTTATTGATTGTTTTTACAACAATATTTTTACGATGTAAATGAAAAAGATTTTAAGTATGGTGTAGATAGTGTCTTATTTACCTTAAATTGTCACGTTTAAAGTAATTCAACAATGAAAGTCTGCAAAGCAGTTTCTTAAGAGAAATTGCCTATATTTCCCTAGTTCCAAAACATTCTAAAATTTTGGCATGTCTAGTTCTAAGTTTCTTATAAACTGGTTTCTTATAAGAAAAAAACGTGTATACAAAAGATACGACGATATTTGTATTATTGCATTCTGTTGGTTATTTTGATAAGTTTATCACCTACATGAGCAACCAACATCCAAACATTAAATTTACTGTTGAAAAGGAAAAGAACTCCCGCTTGCTGCTTCATGATGTAATAGTTTTTCATGGATATGATAGTTTTTCCACTTCAGTATATCGTTAGCCAACATTCAGTGGGGTTTGCACCAATCATAAGAACTTTTTTAATGATGGCTATAAAATTGCATTGGTCTATACCCTTTCAGATCGTTGGTTTAGAATTGTATCGGACTACCAAAAATTTCATGATGAGGTGGAAAGGTTGAAAGATATTCTCAATAAGAATTCTAAAAATTGTTGCTCTGATAATTATATAAAAAAAATTTTCCGACCAATTGTTGGGAGAAGTTATAGCAACTGTGTGCACCGTACCAAGGAAAGAATTGATATTGGTCATTTCTTTCTTGGAAGAAGCTCTCTGAAAATAAAAACACGATTACAAAACCATTTTCGACGGTTTTTTCCCGGCTTTTAATTTGAAACTTATATTTTGGACATCTGCTATGCTTGTATTATTGCTAAGGTTTAACCCTATCTGAGGCGGGGTGGGAGGAGCTTTTTTGATCGCGGGCTCAAACATTTCTGAATATCTCCAGAACCGTAATAGATATTAAGCTGAAATTTTCATTACCTTCCAACTTTTTATTGGGAATACGATGGAGAAAAAATCCCCCCCATGGCCCTGAAATCACGTGATAACGTCATCATTTCACCAAGGTATTGATTTTTTAGCAAAAATCGGGACTTAAAAAGGGATTACGACAAGAGTAACACTTAATATCGTTATTTTTGGTTAAATTATTAAGTTCTACATCAATTCCAAGGTATTTAACCAATTTCCACCGGAAAATTCCGATTTTGATTTTTCGGACCCGATTTTTGACCAAAAACACCGATTTTTGACGTCACGGCGGAAAATTATGACGTCATCACTTTTTTGGTCACGTGATGACGTCAATGGGTAACTAGTAGGTTGAAGTTTTGTTCGTCCAAGTTTGGTGGCAATTGGTTAAGTATAAGTGGATTTATAAGCGGTCAAGTTTAAAGCGGGCAAAAAAGCCCCCCGCCCGCTTACCCTAAGTTCAAAAAAGCCCGCCTCAGATAGGGTTAAGGACAGAGTTGATAAATTATAATGCTCTGATTTAGTCTACGAATTTGCGGGTAGCAACTGCAACTTTCCTTAAATCGGTCAAACAGTCTGACGTTAAAAAGTACCAGCATGCGAATACTTTCAGCTGTCTCCTGTTACTGAGCGTGAGGTTGGTTTGAGGGGGAAAACAAGGCTAATAGTCTCATTGATGACCACCCTATTATCAAGTCACCAATTTATGATCACATTTCTCGAATGAATTATGAATCGTCTTTTTATGATTTCAAGATCATTGCAAGGGAGTCAAATGACTTTAAATTCGAAATTAAAGAAAGCTTGCTGATGGCCCAGAAAAAATCGGTTTTGAACAGAACCATCACGTCAGCACCACCTTACCCTGTTAGGTTTTTTAATTTTATATTAAATTTGTAATACGATTTTATTTTTCTTCATTGACATGAATATGCTTCCAGTAAGAAGCGAAAGCCCGTCTTAAAAGAGTTGTTTTTTGAATTGTATTTTCTAAGTTATGAATGGAACTATTTGTCATGTATGAATTATGAAGAAAAGGATTGACTCTTTGTGCCCCCCTCTTGCAAATCAGTAACCACATCAGCAATACCAATGAAACTTTGCACACTTATTATTCAAACCTTTCTGCACACTTCTGTACAATTTCTATAGTAATGACGTCATCAAAAAAGTGATGACGTCATCAATTTGTCGGCAAGGTGGAGAAAAACTAGTTTTCGGGGATTTTTAGGCAACATTGGGCCCAGCATTAAAACTTGGCCAAATTTTACTAATTATGTCTTCAATGTGCTAGAATTAACGAAATAATATCATTTATATCAGTTCAATTGCATAAAAATGTGAGAAAAATTCATATTTGTCACTGAAAATTGCGAAATTTTGGTTACCAAGGGTGAAAAACACGGTTGCTATGGCAAACAGGAGACATACTTGGGCATGATTTTTTTTCAAAAACCTGTGTTGGTAAATTTTATGAAAAGGCACCAAGTATTAGGCCAAAAGTCATTATAGTTCAAAAGTTACAAAAACTACCAGTGTGCCCCCCCCTCGGGTGAATAGAGTTAAAATTATTCTGTAATTTTCCTTTTTCAATGTAGTGAAATGTTGTGGCGAACAAAACCGAAGAGCGACTTGGACTTGAGGAATAGTGTTGTAATTATTCAAAACCAAAAACGTTTTCCCAGAGTGGTGTTCGATACAACATAAGGGAGAGCTAACTTAAGAAGCAATGTGAATAGGATATAAGAAGGCCATTATCCAAAAGACCATCAATCATACCAAGATAGCATCTCAAAATATTTTGAAATACCAATATCAATAACAAAATGCCAGATTTGTTTGAGAAAAGATCTCTGGATAATGTTGAACTCACCTTCAGGTATTGCCTCACCGCATGGACTCATTCTTGTCAATAATGATGGGCTCGTAATATCTGACATTGATGAAATATCAAATTCTGATAAGGAGGAACCCGGAGACATCAAAGAGAACCTTAAAAATGAAAGTTTCTTGGTTGAAATTAATGTTTTCATTAATCACAGACAGGCCAAAGCTTGGAGGGTAATCATTCGATCAGATGGTATAAAATTTACAAAAAACTAGATCAACCTTTTAACTCTTAAAAGCAATAAAGTTAACAATCTTATTATAAACCACTCCCCCTTCAGACTGCCTTTAATCTGCTGATTGATGATGGAACTCAAGTTTCCAATTCCTCAAAGAGACGATATTTTGAAAATAAACCAAAAACTAGCATTTGTATTTTTTCATTTAAACCGCTAAAAACCCTTATAATAGGTGTCAAACAAGCTAATATTAAATCAAACAATACGTGTTACAAACCTATCGTTATTGGTCATGTTTCTACTCTAGAGGCTAAAACTTTCGCGGGAAGAAAGCTTCGCAAGACAATATAATCGCAAAATATTTGAGGAAAAACTTTCGTGAACTGAAATTTCGGGGCAAATTTCGGGTTCAAAACTTTCGCGAATTACAAAAATGTGTTACTTATTTTTATGATTTTCCAAAAAAAGGTTTACAAATAATACCGTAATACAGTATATAAAGTGTAGCCATTTTAAGGCATAAAGGTAACTGTAAACTGTCTTTGTATAAACAATTTGAATTCAAGTTGAAAAAACTTTGGCGATTTCCACGAGTTCTTTTTTATGGAAGAAAAAAACTTTCGCGAATTTTGATTTTACTTTCTTCCGAGGCAGAAACTTATGCAAAAAAGGGCAAAAGTTGCGAAGGTTTCTACCCCTAAAGTATTATTTTTCACCAATTTCACCAAATATTTTGCAAACTTTTAATACGGAGGGATTGATTATAAGGTGTAAGGACATTAAGCCGAAAGACACTAGGCCGACAGACACTAGGCCGACAACATTTAGCCGAAAGGACACTAGGCCGAACGGACATTACGCCGACAAGGCAGGAAGCCGACAGACTTTTAGCCGAAAGACATTTAGCCCGACAATAATTTTTTATTTAATTTTTTAATAATTACTTCATAAGAATAATACGATTTTTTAATTAAGAAATGAAGGTTGCTTAGGCAATTTTTCCAAAGAACTTGGGGGTCGATTTGCGGTATAAATATTACTTGAAATCATTAGTTTTTAAACATTACAAAATCAGACATATTTAGTATAAATTGTTTCATTAACTATTTTCTTAAAGGTGAGAGACAAATCTAGGCCTCAAGTCAATATTCGATCAAATGTTAAGATTCAATGACCAATAAAGCATTATTATTTGAGTAGGTGTTTTAACAAAACACTAAGTTTTTGTCTAAGTATTTAAAAAAATTGCTTTGAAAATAATGCTGCATTGAGAGTGCCGCTTACTAATTTCATGAAAAAATATGCAGACCTAATAGTTAAAAAATAGCTAAGTGACATTGAAAGTCTCAGATTCTTATCATTAGTACAAGTCACACTGAGGATTCTTTAATTTAAATCGATTATTTAGATTTTTAAACGATCAATTTAAATTAAATATAGTAGTGTGCTTCGGTGGATTATTTACGTTTTGATTGCTTATTTTTAATATAAAGAATCGTTTTTAAAGAATCCAAAAGACACTTTAAATTTGTTTAAAGGAAAGTAGTTAAATTAAATGATCCGTGTGTGTAACCAGTAAGATCATTTAAACTCATTAACAAATTATATTCGTTAGAACTCAATAATCACTTAAATGATCCTAAGGGGCTGATTATATGTACCCGGTTAGCCGGGATGAAGTTTCATCTCGGCTAACCGAGTCTCTCGGCAAAATGCTAAATCTCACTTAAAAATTAATTACGATTATATGGAAAAAATTTCGTCCCGGTAAGCCGAGGTCTCAGTATAAAGCACCCGGGATCTCGGTTAAGGTGCTGATTACATGATCCCGGTTAGCCGGGATGAAATTTCGTCTCGGTTTAGTGGGACGTTTTTCATCCCTGTATTATATGAGATTATTTTCATCCCGGTTTACCGAGCTGAAAAAATTAATGAGTTTTTAAGTGATTAGTATGATCATTACGTTTTTTGTTTTTAACTTAAATTGCAATAAAAAATATTTATTTTCATCCCGGGTAACCGGGATGAATTGATTATATGAGAAATTTTTATCCCACCTAACCGAGATCCCGGGTGCTTTATACTGAGACTTCGGCAAACCGGGATGAAATTTTTTCCATGTAATCGCAATTAGTTTTTAAGTGAGATTTAGCATTTTGCCGAGAAACTCGGCTAGCCGAGATGCTTTATACTGAGACCTCGGCTTAACAAAAAAGTTAATGATCAAACTAATCACTTAAAGAGTCATTAATTTTTTCAGCTCTGTAAACCGGAATGAAAATAGTCTCATATAATACAGGGATGAAAAACGTCCCACTAAACCGAGACGAAATTTCATCCCGGCTAACCGGGATCATGTAATGAGCACCTAAACCGAGACAAAATTTCATCCCGGCTAACTGGGATCATGTAATCAGCATCTGAGATCACATTTAAATTAAATGAAGTGTTAACCGAAGTCACGCTACTGATTGTAAAATAATTGTCGTTAAATGAACTTATGTGTCGCACTACATTAATTTGAAATATAAAGAATCATATTTTTAAAGAATCCATTTAAATTAAAGAATCCTCGGTGTGACTTGGGCTATTGTCAGCCTCCTGCCTTTTCGGCCTAATGTCCGCGAACCGATAATAAATATATTTTAACAACAAAGTTTTCGTATATTCTTTACCAAAAGTGATTTCAACAGTTAGAAAAAGTGCTTTAAAGTAAAACGGAAGCTATGCAGAAATAAATTCACTTGCAAAAGTCTGTCACCCAAGCTTCCCTACCCAATCCCGTAGTATATGGTTATTGATAAATCTAACAACTCACATAGACGTTTCTGTGGAAGAATCTTTTGTGCCAGCGCATGGAGTACTCAGTAAGGATGTGTCTGCGCCTACGAAAATATCAAAAATAATGCATATATGGATGAAAAGGGGCGTAGGAGGTGTAGCGCAATTTAAAGCGAATCAGACAGCGAATCTTTGGTTTGCGAGTGCAGCCCTTGGCGGTGCAGGTCTTGGTTGTCAGGAGAGCACCATATCTTTTCTTCTGGAAATGATCGTGAGAACATATGGAAGGATAAATTACGCTAGGACTACCAATTCAGTAATGGCATTTATATAGGGTTAGACTACTTTGGCAATCAGGTTTCGGCACTGAAGGTGTTTCATCTCTGTCACCTAAGAGTGGCTAAACATAACTTAAGTACTTATTTATTTACTTACTTATGCAGATAATTAGAATTTTATGATATATCATGTTATGACCATAATATAATAACAAACTGTCTGCAGAATCAGTTGCGGTATGAAATGGCTAACGTAAAATCCCTCATTTACCCAGCATAAATTGTTTGTTTGATAAAATAAAATGTTGAAAATGCGAGAAGGGGTGAATGTTGCTGATATTTAGGCTAAATGAGAAGCCATAAGACAAGCAAGGAACAATGAGGATTATGAAAATGAGCTTACAATTCTTCCTTTAGCGTGAAGCAACAATAGACTTTCCTGCAGTTATCCTCATGATGATATCCTCACCCGAATGAGGATAGCCTCATATCCTCATATATTGGAAATTTATTTTAAAAAATCTAAAAAAAATACCTTAAAGGCTTTTCCAGATTATCAAAATTACTTTTTACACAACTAGGTGCCTAGGGCCAAATGCCTGAGAAGTATTGCCCTCACCCTGTTTTTCAGGCGGAACTAGATATTGGGTAAAGGCGTAATTCTGGAATTTCAAAATCACATGTAACACCAAACACAGGACTCGGAAAGCTTGTAAAAGACTTTTCCAGATTACCAAAAGTACTTTTTACACAACTAAGTGCTTAGGGACACATGTCTGAGAGGCATGTAATTTTTGAGGGGAATATTTTCTAAATATTTTCCCAAAAAATTACTCTGATTTCGGAGAAGTAGTCTTTTAGTAATGCAATGTACGAGATTATAATCAGACTAGACTAGATCTAGAACCTTTTACACAAATCCCGCTCGGGAAAAATCGTATGAGAAAAGCCCCGATTTGAAAAACTGACTAGTGGATTTTGTAAAAGTCAAGTGATTTTCTCCACTTACACCTAGCATCTACCGCACCGTGTTTGGTGCGGTGGCATTTCTTTGATCTCTCGCTCAGCTCTATTCTATCTGAGATCGAAAACCTGAATTTTCAGGGGGTCATGCAAGATAAAGTAGGAGTTGTAATTTCAGAAATAGCCGAAATGATAAGTGAGGTTTCAGGAGAGACATAACCTTTGCCTCCATAATATTCTAATTCTATAGCTATCTGCAATGTTGCAAATCTGTTGTTGTTGTAAGTATCATAATTATATCCCATCAATATTTTGCTTTAAAACTTATAGCTAGCTAGCTATGTTAATATTTTTGGTCAACTAATAGCTGATAGCGAGCTAGCTTTTTGGCTGGCTTCCTGTTCTTGATTTCACACTGGGTTAGGGCTTTAGAAATGCTTTGCTCATTGTTGTGGAGCAGAGCTGAAACTCTACCAGATTCATTCTGTAAATAAGGTAAAATTACTTTTGTTCCTACAGACCTTCATGTTGTCTTCGTAGACAGAACATCTAGCACAAAGCTAGGCTACTGCATATCTCTTTCAAGTCAGCGTTAGATAATCTTTACAAATATTTTGCATTGACTCCAGTTGACAAGGCAATCGGAATTTACCGGCAGTTTGCTACGCATCTCTACACACTTGACTTTGGATATATGCAATGCAATCATTGAATATGTGATCATAAGTACCAGTATATTTTTTGGTGTTAAATTGATTTTGTGTTGGACAAAATATTAGAGAGGTAGTTAGCTGGTTAAATAAAATTTGTTCTGGGACGAAAACGAAATCTATATTGATGCTTATTGCTTCCACCCTTTACAATAATATTCAAAATGCTAAACTAATAGATAGTCGATTATAGATAATAGATAATAGATAATAAAACTGATAGACAATATAGACAGGGAAATTCTTATCGAAATCTAGCAAGCAACCTAACCTACAATCTCTTGATTGAAATGAGGTTAGGCCACTATGATCATTCGAAATCGGAGATGTCCTTTTTTTGGGAGAACCCCAGTGTCACGTGATTGGTGACGTCATTTTTTACGGTCAGCGAAAACATTTTTTGATTTTGAGTTTTGATTAAATTGATATCAATCGAAAGATAATTGAAAACTGAACAACAAAGACCAAAAAACTTGTATCTGAAAATTTCAATTTCAGGAGATTTGTTAAAATTTCAGGAGATTTTATAAAATATTTTCTGGTTTCTCCACTTCTACATGACGAAATTACCTAAATGAGACCTGAATTCAAACCAGAATTTGATGCTCTTTACATTGAAATCATAATAAAACTTTTCCTAAAATAGGTCGGATTTTGTTGTAGATAGAGCTATAAGTTTTTGTGACTTTTCCTAAAATTTTATAGCAATAAACGTTTTTAAAAAATATACCGGACGGCGGCCATGGCGGGCGATTTTCGGACGCCAGTCGGTCAATTTTTACCCAAGAAAAGCCCAAGAACCTAAATTTCGGCATGATTTTTCAAAAAACCGTATAATATGTGAAACTACAATTGTGGACAAAAATATTTGGAATTCAGGGTAAAACTGAGCATTTTTCAGATTTTCACTTCCCATTTGTCATGCTATTTTTGAGTAACGAAATCGCTTAGAGCAATTTTGGTGATTCCCCTTTGTAGCCCACCTAAAGGCTCATA
>JANSTP010109229.1:0-13078 GCA_025330745.1 Cladonema radiatum | reverse complement strand
AGCGATCTGGGACTGCGTTAGCAGGCCAATACGACGCTTCAGCGTCGTGCGACGCTGCGTGCAGCTAGTATATATTATTTACATATCTCACACTTATCGGTCTAGCCTTTGAACCTAGTACCAACTTTCGGATGTTGGCCGAAAAGCTCGGTGACACAGTGAATACGGACGTTGTCCCTAATTAAATCTGAAGTTGAAAATCCTTAATAGGTAGCACATAATACTGAGAATAGTCAATCAAGTAGGTAGGTACGAATCAAGCTAATTTCACATTCATAACTATTTATATATAAATAAATTGAAATTGGCTCAGTATTTATAGTTATGTAAATAAAATAGCACAGCATAAAATTTAAAATTAAATTCAAGATGAGTAGCAGGTAGCTGGTTGTTAGCAGCATAAAAAAGAAACTTACTTTGAAGATTTGGAATGCCTTTTCAGTGGGTGTGAAGCCAGAGCTTGTGACTTTGACAGTGACTGTGGTTCTGCAGATATTCCTTGTAAACGTTGTCTAGTTGCCTTTCCACTATTATTACTTGAAGACTGTGGGGGTTGCAAAACAGAGCGGTATTTGTCAAGTTCCCTATTTAAATTGCGAATAGTCTCATCCTTCTTTCTGAGCTCCTGCTCTAACATAGTAATTCTTGCATCCTTCATTTTAATGTCATTTTCCCTCTGATGCAGAGCATGCTGCAAATCTTTCAAACTGGAACTGCTCATGTTGCCTTCACCCCCAGAACTTCCACCACTGTGGCCTGAACTCGACGATGTTGAGGAGTTCTGGTTATGGAAAAACTTAAACATTAATTCAGTTGTCACATAACAAATCCGCAAATGCCTGTCAACAAGTACACTCGGCTCTAGTTGATTTTACAAGTTGATAGTTCAAATAATGTATTTATTATCATAATAAAAACTATTTTCGATTGCACTGTTCGCAGGGTGTGGATTAAAACTTTTTGTGTTTATTCAAAATGGTTTCATTTACGGCAACAACCAAGTTGGACATCAAACGAAATAGGATCTCGGCAAAAATATAGCTTTTCAAAGTTCGTTTGTCATGCTACATAATTATTTTTACGTCATTTTTCTCAATCGAGGTAAAATAAATCTTAAAAATAATATTTTTTGTGATAAAATCAATGTTACGAAATTAAAGCAGTCTTTTTATGTCTAACTTGGATAGCAAAATAATTTTGCATTCTCTGAGACATATCGACATAACTGAAATGTCATCGATACATCTATTAAATATCACCCCCGATATATTTTTTCAGTGTTTATCATAAACAACCTAGAGCCCAGGTTTATTTACATTGCACTATTGTTTCTTCTCTTCAATAACTTTATCACAGAATGCCGCATTTAGCTACAAAAAACAGAAAAAAAGACGATTTGAGCGGATTAGCGATACAACATTTCCAGATCACAGTATTGAATGATCGCTTTGTAAATTGCGTTTATTAGTCGTAGCTTTGAGTAATAAAAATTCGTTTTTATTGTAGATACATGTCAAGGATAAAGTTGAAGCAATTCGGCAACAGTGTGCATTGGCTGAAGAATTGCACATGAAACGATTCTCTCGCAAACTTTTCTAGAGACCAACGTAAACTGGAAAAAGGGTCTTTAATAATGTCTCCAAAAACGAATGTGCAAACTCATTTTATACTGTATTGATTGAAAGAAGTTTCAGGAGTGGAGTTGACAAAGAATTTTGGAAGCAAAATTGAAATGGTTGAGAACTTATAGATCGATAAACATGTAATGGATTTTATACGGGACCACCTTTGCAACGAACCTTCAGTGCTGTAGCTGTTTTGTCTTTGTCATCTAAGAGTGGCTAAGCAAAACTTAAACACTAAATCACTTGCTCACTAAGTCTAGTTTCGTGCCTTACGGGAATTGGATTAGAGTAATGTAAAGAGCAAAGTTTTTATCATCAATCCCAGAATGCGAGAAATCTCTTCAAACATAGAATTATAACAAAATTTGAGGTTTCCCCATTTCAGTGTAACTAGTATCAATTTCCTAATAAATGGGATTCTTCTAAGAAGTGTTTGGTGCAAAGGTACAAAGTAACTTCATTTTCCACATACGAGGAAACGAACAACAGAGAGTAAATGATGAATTATTGAACAATAACATATTGTGCGATTACAACAAACAAGAATATGTGGTGGATTGCATAGCGTATATCACGTTAACAGTATTCATACAGAAGAGGGTATAACATAAATAATTCAAAAATATGGTCTCATTTCTATATATTATTAACATTTATTCAATATTATTAACATATTATATTTATCAAATTTATTTTTTACAACATATATACATAGTTAAAAAAGAGGAACTTGTTTACTGTACAAAGACTTGTCATCTCTTCTTAATTCGTTAAGTCGAAAACAATATATAGGGAGCAATTCCCTTCTCACTCACATATTTTCCAAGACTTACTAAAAGTCCAATGCGCACATCAGTGCAACACCCCTTTTAATCCAATGTTCTTGAAGCTTGCTCGTAGGGAGTTCTACAGGTAGTACAAAGTTCGTCGAGTGACCAGTCGTGGAGAGAGTACCTAAAAATTGTAGAAAACGCCTAAACAATATTTTAAAATGCAAACTATGTAAGAATCACCAACTGTGTATTTTGCTATAAGGAAAGAAAAAAATCCACGTGCTTTTTTATATTAGCACAAAACCTCGACATAATATCAAACTGAGGTCGCCAGGGAAACCGTATTGTTAAAAACTAATTAACTGGGCTATTACTGAAACCAATTTTTCAGAGCGCGTTGTCTGTGACATCCGTTTACATTTAATTTATATCAAAACGTACCGGCTCGAGTGAGTGTTTTGTAGACGGGACATTCGTAGATACCATTGGTTGGCTTGATGCGATTCGGACAAGGCTTCAACCAAATCACGGGCATTTCGGTATAAAGTTCTTTCGGTCGACTTTCAGTTAGTTCATGCGTAGAATAATCCCAGCGTGCTCCCTCGAGATACAATCCAGTGATGTAACAACCTGATTTCGGCCTTTCATTCAACTCTTCGGCGGGTTCTTTCAGCACCTGATTGTTTTAGGTAAATAGTTTTAAAAAGTGACGGTATTAGCCGAGGATGCTAACATATTATTTCATTCAAAAATCTTGAAGTGTCAACAGTCTCAAATGTAATCGCCTACTAACAGAGATTTACGTAAGTCGCGTAAGATACTTACGATGAGAGCATTAATGTGCCACGTATGGGGCATATAAATAGTGACGTCAATTATTACGTCATTTCAGACATAATGAAACTGTATAAAACATATCGAGCACTTATTACATCTACCTCATGGCCTAGCAGTGCAAAAACATCAAACAAGAATGAGAGTTACTCTTACCTCGAAGTCGAACGAGATGGTGTCAATAGAGATGGCAGCAGAACGAGCGAAATTTTGTAATGTACCAGTGAGAAAACCTTGTGGAAAGAAGAAGCCCGATATCCAGAATACCTGAATGATAATAACAATGTACAATCTCATAACAGTAAGATAAATGATGACGGTGATTTGAAAACAATGATTTGAGAGAGCTTACGGCCGGTATTCCATCATCTATCCATTTCTTTATAAACTTGACACGCGCAATGAGATCTGTAACCCAGGAGGCGAGAGGTTTCAAAGATGGGTAAGCCTGGAATAAGTGAATGTGCAATCAAATAACAAAATAACTGATCAAGATGAAGAGTTTGGATTACCTACCTTAGCCGCCCATAAATCTGGTACATGGTTATTAAACAGGCTATTCGACATCATTTCTAATTGCTCGGACATCACAACCAGACCTTTCAGAGCTTTTAATAAATCCTAAAACATGTTTTAAATATTCCCATGAGAACAAGAAGCCACATGTGGAACTGTGCAAGTGTTTAGGTATTTCAAGTTGCAAAATATCAGAAAAATATCGAAAAGATTTACAAGTAAAGTTTGCTTGACAGTAGCCAGGAGTTTATTGTAGCGGGTCACTTCTTGTGCCAGGACCGTATTCATGGACTCTTTGTATTTCACTGGGTATTTGGCAACGACACTTTCTATCGGTATGACATCGGGGACTTGATCCAAGATATTACGAGCTGTCTCTTCGATGATCTAAAACAATGACAACAGAGGTGGAAGCATCTGGTGGTGGGAATACCTCGAAGCTTGGGTGAATCCCCAGCCTTAAAAGTTATCTATGGAAGGAAATTGCTATTATTCACGTTGTCAAAGAGAAAATATGAAGCATCTTACTTCTTCCCTCGAACGTCCAGCACTAGCACTTGATTTCGGTTGCAACAACAAGATACCATTCAAAAGACTGAACGTTTCATTTTGCGCGAAAGTAATGTTGGCGTTTTCATGGAGACCAAACATTTCAGGAGAGTCGTTGATTGGTAGTTCACGAATGTATCCCATGAACGCCTGCGAATAAATGAGCAGAAAGAAATAAGCTACCCTTCTCAATTTACCTTTTTTCATTGGCATTTAGAGTAAAACCTGTAAAAGACAATTGCTCCAGGGACCATAAAAAGTGGTCTTCTTAGATAGGTGGACTTCTTATACAGGTTGAAAACAATAGAAAACGCCATTTTGGGACCAATAACTATCTGTCTTTATAAACAGGTGGTGATCTTATAGAAGTGGTCTTTCTAGCAGGTTCCAGTGTAAACAATGTCAAAATTCTATTATGAGTGGTTACTACAAAAAGTTTAATCAGTTATTAACTATGATGTAAATATTGCCTATCCCCAATAAAGTGCAAACTATTCTCGATTTCTGGGAAATCTATCGTAAATCAGTAATCGGATGCAAAGATTATAAATAACGAAAGTACTACTATAGCGACCTGATACTAAATAAGAAAAGGGGAGGGACAGGAATTATCGACACACCTTATGATCAGACAGAGGGTCCAATTGGTGGTATATGCCGGACGGTGAAAACTTATGGTCGGACGAAAGTACTGACGGATGGTAGTAGTTTTGCAAAATAGTCATGATACATCGTCGGTCCCAATCATCCGTCACCCTCCCTCCGTAATTGATATGTCCGGCAGTGTATTTCAAGACCTAAAAAGAAATGTAATGTAAAGGCGGACACCCTTGGAACGAATAATTTTCCTTAATAAATCGTGAATAAATAATATGCCCACCCACCTAATATACTAGCTTAAGACTTTTAATATGGAAAAGATAAAATCTTAATGAGAACATAAAAAGCAGGCCCACCGATAAAACGTCACATTAGTCTAAAAGCTATAAAAAGCACCTTGAAAGAATTCAACAAATGAAACAATGAAACAAACCTCGAAAAGGAATTTATAATTTGAATGTTCATAAGTTATAGAATTTGGAACCATAATGTTACTCACTCAAAGACGTAAAGTAAAGTAAATAATATATGGGCACAGTTTTCAAATGAACGTACTTTGTATGGAATGTCTGGATATTCGTCTAAAAACATGCTCAGTTGACTAATACATATCTGCAAATCTCCCTCGGTAAATTCGTAAGGAATATTGAAGCCCAGGGCGCCATATTTTCTTCGCTCCAAAGAAACACCGTGAAACAAACACAGTGAAAATAGCAACGACTTGAAATCTGACGTCTAAATGATTTCAAAAAATGTGAGTGTGACACAAAAATGATGAATAAAATAAATTTCTTCTTAAAACCTTTACCCTTGCACATGTTTGGAAGAATTCGTCGTTCCATCCAACATATGATTTCAATAAATTTGCTTTTACTCCTTTCGGAGGTTCAACAGTCATTTTTGAACTGTTTTGAAGTATCGAGACGGGAAACTTCGGACTGGGCATGCTCGTTGCCCAAAGGCGGAAATCACGATGCACCTGGATGTAACAAAAGAAATTGTTATCACTTCCATTTAAATGCATCATCGTTATTTAAAATTAAATCAAGCATACTTTGTCAGGATCAATGTTTTCAATTAACCTCTCTAGTGTTGGCATCCAACTGGGAGCTAAATGACAATTCTGAAAGAACACCCATTTCCCTCTCTCCATTGCACTATGCATCAGGGCCTCTGCTCTGGGCCCTTGACCTTGCCCCAAGGAAATCGCACTCAATTTCTTTGAAAACCTCATCTCGTCTGCAAACTTATAGAGGGCAGAAGCAGGATCTGTTCCCGGTGACAAAACAAAAATTAGAGGAGTAGACGGTGACGAGTCTTTAAACACTTGAGATAAATCAGCAGTCTGTGGTTCGATAAACTTCTGACCCAAATGATGCGCCACAAAGTCTTGCATAGCGTTCGTAACTTTGTCAGCGCGTATACAGCGGAGAACCAAAATTTTTTGGAAAGAATCGAGTTCGCTATTCCATCGACCGGGGAGGTCTTCCCTAAAACAAAGGAAGCACATTCGACTCTCATTAATTCGAATCTCCATAATAAGAATATTTCTGTTATTCGAACATATTATATTCTCCCTTTAAACCAGAACACTGGAGATCCACCATTCTGTAATTTGAACTTTCTTTAAGTCGAGCAAAAATTGAGCTCTCCTGGAAGTTCAAATTACAGAGCGTCTAATGTATGAGCTTATATGTTTAGATTGATGCTATAGGCCTTAGGTCCAGGACAACAATGTCAGGCCATATCATAATTGAATTACAATTTTTGAAAGAAAGACCAACTAGCGATAAAAGATACGGAAGCCTCTCAACCTCACCGCAATGCAAATTTGCTTGCTTTCCTAAACACGATAAGCAAATATTATAAAACCTTTCACAATAACCGATAGAGAACGAACTTTATATAACGTGATGTAAACTGATACTAAAGTCAATAGATGAACAAATCAGAATGAGTAATGAAACATACCGGTGAGGTTCCACGCTGTCAAATATACGTTGAAATCCTTTAACGTGATTCGCGAAATCATCCGCAAAGTGTGCAAATTTCGGCAGGTTTGACAGTGTTAATATTTCTTTCCAAGCCCGCTCACTCAGATATTCGGTGGCAGGGTTCTTAAGGTCTTTCGATATGATTGATCCTCCCGCTAACAGAAAACGCCATTCCTCCATATTGATTTTATTGTCATTCATGAGAATTCTAGCGGCGAGTAAAAGCGAGAAAAGTAATTTGTGTTTCTCGAATAAACTCCGACAAACATTGCAATACAAACTGAATGTGAAAAAGTTGTTGATATTTTCAATCCTTTCGGCGATATTGTCTAAACAAAATCGTTAGAATCAGAAAATATTGAGACAAATCTTATAAGAATGCAGAAAAAAGCCGCCACATGAGTAAAACTACCTGCTAATTGCGCATTTTGTATTCCGTTGAGAAAGATTCTTATGAACCAATCAAGCGAGTACTGGTACATCGGATCAATATTCGCCAGATCATA
The DNA here is from genome assembly GCA_025330745.1 of Cladonema radiatum. Lineage (NCBI taxonomy): Eukaryota > Metazoa > Cnidaria > Hydrozoa > Anthoathecata > Cladonematidae > Cladonema > Cladonema radiatum. The sequence goes on along the minus strand of JANSTP010109229.1, from coordinate 5,681 downwards.
CGTACAGAAAAACAAGATTTGCGTGCGGACCGCGACGGGAATGTACTGACTACGCGTTTCATCGATGTCTTTCTCCGTCTGCTCCGCTACGACCACTTTTGCCTAAAATGATGGAAACAATTAAATGCGGTAGAAAATTATTTTCCAAACATTTTGGTTTTCAAAACAAAAACAGAAAGGGCTTTCAACGAAAATGTTAAGTAAAGGAGTTTGAAAACAGCATGAAAATATCTTTATTACTGAGACAATACAGAGACCACATCAAACAAAACCAGCAATGACAAAAAGAAAAAAAAAGGTTCTACAAGATGTTTGGTTGCAGACACATACCTTGATTTCTTCTGACTTGATTTTCGATTGTTCCAATGTTTTGATCAGATCAACATCGTCGACTGGACTCCCCTCAGATGAAGACAGCTTATGCAGGATTTTATCTTCAATCTCTTTCAACTCTTGCTTCATCTTCGCATTACTAACGATCAGTTGGTTCTTGGCTTCTTCCAGATCTGGCCGTTCCTCTGCCACCACTAACGCTAACATCTGGTCTTCAAGACCGCTCGGTGAAAGCGTGAAATTGACGAGCGTAACTTTCGTTGAAACTTCTGGGGTGTAGTGGGGGTTGGGGAGTTTTGTGGTGATGTAAAACTTGAAATCCTCATGGTATGGGATTACTGCATCACCAAGTTTGATAACAGTACTTCCTGACTGCTTGAACGTCTGCAAGATTCGTGAAATGTTACACATATAAACACATATGCTCTATTTGACGATCCTAAAATTTTAACTTACTAAAATGTGGAAAGAACAAAATATGTTTTACCAGCTTTAGTAAAATCGGTTCCAGTGCTGGATCAAGCTCCTCGCCAACATTTTCCAGCAAACAAGGTTTCCCAAAACGGATAGCGTTTTCTAAACTTCTTAAAAAATCCCGATCTGTTAATTTGATGACATCTATACCAGCATCTTTTTCCTAAATAAAAAATATAATTAAGCAACGAGATGAAACAGATTATAAAGTAAATAAACAAATAAATATTTAAAACAATAAATAATCATACTAGATTTTTAATCCACTTATTGGCTTGACCTTGTGGATCAATGAAAAGGGGCCATCTCTTAGAGAACTCTACTATGACTCCGTTATCGACGGACAATGTATCTCGCGGTAATCCGTGTATCTGCCACTTCCTTATGTTGACAGGGTCACCGAGGGTTCCAACAAGCGTACAATTCGACGAATGTGCAATTCCAGCATGCTTTAGTTCTTCCATCCATTCTTCAATCAACTCTTGTCTATATTCACCCTAATCATCGAAACAATGAACAGCCACTGCTTACTATATAATTCAATATGGCTCTTTAAAAAATATAAAGACTTCAGGAATTGGTTGGTAGGCCCGCATAAATGACATTTAACAAAAAATTGAATGTTCTTCTTGAAAATATTATGAAAAAGTGGCGTTGTAAAAAATAGCTGAGATTCATGATAGGACCTTAATGACTTACTTTAAGACTCCAGTTGGAAATTGATAACAAAATATAGTATGTTCCCATACTTACAGTAAAAACACCGAGATAAGCGATAACACCAGAAGATATGAGAAGATCGCCAACAATACTTTTGATTTTCTCATCAAACAAAACAATTGAATCTTCCCATCGACCCTTTTCATCTGCCAATCCACCAATAAGCTTTTCACGAAGAAAGAAATTGTATTATCATCATTTTTCATATAAACCCTATGAAAAAATGAACGGAAGCACCAACCTTTTCGGCACGACCAAGTCTGGCAGTACATTGCTCTGTTTTGAACTCCAAATCTTCTTTCTTGGCGATACATTCATCATATTTCGCTTGCAGGGATGCAATACCCTCCTCCACCTCTGCTAGTTTCGCCTTCGCCTTATCCAAAAGTCGTTGTGTTTCAGCCAACTCTTCTTGCGCTAATTTCAAACGTTCCTAAACACGAATCAGTGATTTCGATCAAGTTTACTTGGCTAGTTTATAAGACAAATCATAGAAGATTTATTTGACTTACTCGTTTGGGGGCGACACTTTTTGCGACGAAATGATATTTGTGCATGGCACGAACCCATTGACAAATCGAAGTGCAAGCTTTCGATACCTAAATATTTGTTAAAAAATTTCAAACGTTTGTTCGATTTTAATCGTAAAGAATAAGCTAGATAAAAAATATAACCTTAGCAATGGCAGCTGGTTGAAAATCATCATTGTCGATATAAGGTTGAATTTTTTGAATGACTGCATCAGGAATATTATCTTTATCGTATTGAAAGAGCAAATCAAGAAACTTGCCAGGATCTTGTAATAACGTCCTTCCAGCTTCCCAGTAATCGTCCACTTTCGTACCAACCTATGTTTCAATGTGAGAGGTATGATGTGTTAGAGAAAGCACCATTTTTTGATATTTTATTCATGAGGACTACAACACAAACCTTTTCTCCGGCAACTTTCTTGGGCTTGAGACCTTTCATGATGCAAACAGCTTCCACCACCATCCGGACACCAGGAGGTGGGCGTTGCATTGCACGCACCTATACAAAAGAAAAAAAAAAAGTTGCATTATGATAAGACAGGGAAATGAGGGTGACAGAACGAAAAGAAAGTTATCATAGTTCAACCTCAACAACATCATTTCTGTTCAGAGACTTCAAACTTTGCAGAGCAGCTTCCTAAAATTGAAGAACACATAATGAAGTCATAAAAATGAATAGAATAATAGTAAAATAAAAATCTTCAGCGTGAATGGAAATTATTCCTACCAGCGCTGGGATGGCTTCGTCCAAATCCCTTTGAGCATCGTCAGCGATCGCCTGCGTTTCTTCAGCCTTCTTTGCCGCCTGTTGCTCTTCTTTTTGAACAACTTCTTTCGTTTCGTTGGCTACCACCTATTCAAAACTCATGGCATCAAAGAAAAGTTCAAAACAAAAAACTTTCCATGAAAAGATGAGCTTACACTATCTTCAGTAATCTTTGCCATTGTTTCTTCTGTTTCTTTCGCAGCCTGCGCCAACAATGGTTGCATTGTTTCCAGATCTTCCTGCAGTTTCGAAACTTCTGCTTGTGTACTGAGCAACTATGATCGAATATAATCTGTCAACCCTCTGAAGTTTAAACATTCACATATTTGAAAAGAAATTCATTAAGATACCTTATCTAAACCAGTCTTTGTCCTACTTTTAGCAGCCATGATATCATTCTTTTTAATTCCGAGAACTTTCTGGAAAATTCCTAACAATTCGAGATAACTTGTTGGTGTGACATAATTATGTCTGGAAAGTTCGGCGAGATATTGAGTCGATTTCCGCGACACTGACTGGTGAATATTACCGAAAATTTTCACCTGAATTAAAGAGAGGTATTACGATAAATGAAGCAACATTGACTGGTGCAATAATGGAAAGTTATAGTCCTACCAAGCCATCCACATTAATATTGTCGGGGTCTACCTCCGGCATTTCCGATATAAATGTATTTGCAACAGAAATTAAAGCTTGTTGAGGCCATTCGGAAAACCAATCAATTGTACAACAAGTCACCAGAGACGGAAACTGCCGCAACCTTGCACGGAAAATCTCACCAATTGGACTAAAATAGAACCGAAGCAAAACCAAACTATCGATTTTTCTTGGAAACACAAAACACTTCAATTAATTAATACATAACACAAGACAAACCTCATGCAGATAACCATATGTATATTGGAGCGGACACGTTTTGTATATGCCATAAACAAATTGGTCTTGGTCGGCTGCTGACCGGCATCTTGAACAATTGGCTTCATTGTCGAATAGATCGTGTCCAATTCGTCCGGAGCATAAATATTTGGCACATCTCCGGCATTCAAGATATTATTGATGTCTTCCAAAAAAACTTCACTCTTTATCTGAGTATCGACGAACAAGAACACAGTCTGTTTGTTTTCCACACCAGCCTTCATCAAAAGTCGCTTCACGTCATCCTTCCATTCCGCCATACCGTAACTCTTCGACAACTCGATTTGAAACAACTCAAATTCAGCCCTAATCATTCATGTAAGAGGATCAGTATTTCAAGAAGAAATTCAAAATAAACTTATAAATCTACATATAACTTACATATGGGCAGCTAATCGCGTCAAGCTTTGTCTACCACTGCCACCAACGCCTAAGAGAAGGGCGTTTCCCAACGGCTGTCTCAATATTCGACTGATTCTTAGAATATGACCAATGGCATCGGAGAAGAGGACTAGCTTCATTTGTGATATGTTCACCTGGTTGTAATCTTCCAAGTATTCTTGAAGAATATTTTTCATCTAGAGTAAGAAATATGAAAAGTGTAATCAGGTACAGAATCGACCCTCATAATCAAATATGTGAGAATGAGAATGTCTACCTTTTCACTGTCGGTAATCTCACCGTACATTTTATTTTCCGCATTTGGAATCATAAAATCTCCATACAGAAGTGGATCGTTCGTTACAACGTCTTCATATTGCATTCCGAATGCCGTCGACAGCCTCTCTTTCAATTGAGATTTGAACCAATCACGATCCTCCGTATTTACAAGTCGATCTTGAAACACGCGGCAATTTTCATGGTACCTGAGCAACCAATCAGAAATGAGTAATGAACAAGATTAAAAAACTAAACATTAGTCATTTCCAAAAACAGACAATCTTCGAAGAAGAAAAAAACAAACCACAGCCTGAGCATATCTTCTTTGTTAGTGATCTTATCCGGCTGTGCCATGAGTATCCCTTGGAATACTTTCGATAAATCACGCAAGTTGAAAGTATAATGGCTTTTTGCGGGTGTTGGAAGAAGCTATCAATAAAGAAAACGAGGCCATATGATCATTAGTGTTGAAAAGAAAATTGGAAATAGAAAGTTAATTGACGAATACCTGGGTAGTAATTGTGTTGTAAATTTCAATAGTATGATTGACAACTGAATCACTCAAATCTTTTACCTCGCTGTTATTCAGATCAACTAAAAGGGAATGAAATTTTATGTACGAAATGACGAAATAAAAGTGACTGTAATTTCGTTTTGAATCACTGACATATGGTATTGGTGCATCAACCATACAAAGAGTGGAATCTTTTACATGCTACATGAACCTTTAGAGCTTCTTCAATTCTACCTACATTATCTGTGCATATATACAAACAGATTCGTTTTACTCAAAGATTCTACACAAACTAATGAATATGAATGCCAACTGTTCTGAGGATGAAGGAGCATACAACTAACACTAACCTCGCATCACTGTTCTCACTGCAAATAAATAAGAATTATCGATTAGTTTTCTACTCAACAACATTATTCGAGAAAAAGAGAATCAAAATGAAAAGGCTAACCTAGCCAGCTATTGAGAATTGTAGAAAAGATTCGTTGTTTGCTAGCGTCTTCCATTTCACAGAATGACAGTAAGTTGAAATGGCGGGTGAATCTTTGGGTAACCGGATTACGCCCACCACCGGGTGGACCCATTGCACATAACAGGTTCACGTCAACTAGTTCTCTGAATGCACCTTTATGGTGGAAAACGATAAATTGTGACAAAAATTGTTTTCATGAAAGCAAATAATGAAAAGAAGACGGATACGTACCGATTTGTTTCCGGTCATACCAGCCTTTGTGGTCGCAGAACTGACGAAGCAATTCAATAGGAGGTT
>JANSTP010109007.1:0-13087 GCA_025330745.1 Cladonema radiatum | reverse complement strand
TTGGTAAATATGGTTTGTAAATATTTTTGTAAATATGCTTCAAACATTTTTTTGTAGATACGTTTCATTTATGCTGGATAAATTTTATGTAAATATTTGCAAATGTTTTCGCAAAAATGTTTGTAAATAATTTTTGTTAATAAGATTGATAAATTTTTTGTAAATATCTTTTGCATATATTTTTACTTGACAAATTTTTTTGTTCTTATATTTCATAAATATCATGGTAAATATGGTTCCATAAATTTTTTTGAAAATTTATTTGTAAATGCTTTTTGTAAATACTGTATGCCGTTAATTCATGTTTATTACAGCTGTCATTTCTGGTCAAATAGATAAGCAATTCATTAGAGAAAGAAAATTGACTGCATCAAATCCATATGGGGATTATTTAGTTGAGCAATTGTAGAGTCTTTGTAAGTTGTCCCAGGGCTAACATCAATTTGATTTCTGTTAAGCTTTATTGGTTTTGGTATCTTGTGTATTGATACATGTTTATTAAAGTAATATTTACGGAGTTCCCTTGCACAGTTGCACCTGCACACTGGTACATACATACTTGCACATACACGGAACTGATTATTTAGTGACAACTAGCGAACTGACTAACATATAGGTACAATACTTTTTTTTCAAATTTTTATTTTCCATAATACAACACAGTTCTTCCTCCTGATATTCTTTGGTTCAGACTGCTGAAGTATGCAAATATCCCTATAATGTAAAGAAAAATTGATAAATGCGTTGATCTCCAAAATAGACTATAATATCATATCCATGGAACTAAAGTCTATATTTTCTAGTGAATCTGGACAATCCTCCCACAGCAACATTGAAAATTAAAACAGAACAAGCTTTATTGACATGTAGATCTTTTGAGCAACAAAATTATGATGACGATGACAAGGACAAAAATACTGAAAAAGCACTGTACACCTTCAGTAAATCTAAAAACAAACAAAAGTTCAAAGAAAAGACACGGAGCAGTAGATTTAGCACAACAAGCAAGGGAAGTTCTGGCACAACTTGGAGAGAAAATTTTGGTCCCAAAGATACACTCAAAAGAAAGAACCCATTAAAAAACTTTCAAAGAACAAGGTGTGATATATGTGAAAGTGTGAATCACTGGTCAACAGATTGCCCTTAGAGAGAAAATGATGAAGTCAGCTGCCTAGTTCATGAGTTGCTATTGCGCTGCACTGATGCTGTTTTCGAAGTCTTTTTTCAGAGACCTTGAATATAGCAGTTTTTTTATTCTGGAGCCACTAGCTACCCTTGACAAAACATCACCAAGTTTTTGATAAAATAACTAAAAAAGCTACTAGAGAAGCAAAAAGTGACAAACTCTGGCTCTTATGCAAATGCTTTTATGGTTTAGCTGACACTTCTAGGTATTGGTATCTAAAAATAAAAGAGGAACTCTCAAGGTTAGGAGCAAAACAGTTGAAGATCAGGGAATCTTCTACTTTTATATATCTGGAAAATTGATAGGTATTATGGTGCTGTTCGTGGATGGCGTATTATGGAGTGGTAACAAAGAATTTGTTCCAATTATTGACAAGTTTAAATTGATATTCCGAACAGGAACAGAGAATGATACACGCTTTAAGTATATTGGACTACAAATAACACAAAGTTGTGAGGAGAAAGCTATTGAAGTTGACCAAGTTTCTTATGCTAAGACAATAAAAATAATCAATGTGAAAGATGCTAAAGATACAACTCATCCACTAAGCACCAAAAGATCTTACAGAATTAGGAAGCATAATCGGTCAACTTAATTGGTTAACTAATATGACAAGGCCTGAAATCAGTTTTCAAATTTTGACATTGAGCTCCAAAATTCACAATGCTACTGTCATGGATTTAAAAGAAGCTAACAAGGTTGTCAGGTTTGTCCAAAACAATCAGTCTTTTATAAAGATCAAAGGACTTGAAAGTCATAAAGCATTTACATTGGCATATTTAGATGCTAGTTTTAACAACTTAGGTACAGGACACAGCCAAGGAGGTTGTATTATATTTTTATCAGATGAAAAAAACTCAATACCCTTTATGTGGAAATCAAGCAAATCCAACGTGTAGCTTGTTCTACTCTAGCTGCCGAAACTTTAGCTATGATTGATAGATGTGATACAGCTTTTCTTGTTGCTGCTCTAGCAAAAGAGAGGACTAATCAAGCATATTATAGTTACTAATCAAGCATACCAAAGTTACTACTCTGACAGATAACAGGTCTTTATTTGAAAGTGCAAATACCACAATTTTAATTTCAGACAAACGTCTTCATGTAGAAATTTCAGCCCTGAGAGAGAAAGAGGAACTCTATATCAAATGGATACAGAAAGAACATCAGCTAGCTGATAGTTTAACAAAAAGTAGTGGCTCTGCAACTTACTTGAAGGAGGTATTATCTACTGGTTCACTTCAACAACATTGAAGTGAAAAGTTGTTCATGTTACTTTAAGCGTTTTTACAAAAGAAAATAAAGAAATAAAATAATGCAAAGTTTGAATTTTGATCTTGAGTTTAGAGGTATAAAAATACTGAAAGCAACAAAAAATGGTAATCTGTTAACAATGAGTACCCCGTGAAAATTGATACCCAGTTATCATTGAATATCAAAGTCTAATTATATTCAAATAAATCGTATCGATCTACAATCTATGATCCACATAGACATATGTCATAAAATAACAATCCAAAGGTTCTGAAAAGAAAAGAGAAAGAGGGAGATTGTTAGTTCATGTTTATAACAGCTGTCATTTCAGGTCAAATAGATAAGTAATTCAATAGAGAAAGAAAATTGACTGCACCAAATCCATGGGGATTATTTAGTTGAGCATTGTCGAATCTTTGTAAGATCAATATAAGATCATTTTGGTTCCTGGGCTAAGATCAATTTGGTTTCTGTTATTGGCTTTACTGGTTTTAGTATCTTGTGTATTGACACAATTGATACATGTTTATTAAACTGATATTTACGAAGTACACCTGCACATACATACTTGCACATACACTGAACTGAGTATTTACAGACAACTAACGAACTGACTAACGTACAGTTACAATACTTTTTACAATACAATACTTTCATAAATTTTTTGAAAAAATTATTCACAAATATTTTTTGTGTTCTGTAAATTCTTTGATAATATGTTTCCTAATTTTATATGTTTGGTGAATTGCGTAGTAAGTAAACATGTTTCAAATTTTTTTTAGAATACTTTTTTTTACAGAGGCCTTGACTTCAGCGCAGGAAGTGGAAATTTTGCTGCGCTGTGTGCACTTTTTATTTGAATTAGTTGAAGGGCGTTTTCAAGGCTGAGTTCTTCAAAATTCTTGATTGGTGAGAAAACGACGTTTATGCACTTAGGTTTCTGAGATCTGATATCTGTTGAGAGATTTCAATAGAGGCCAATGTATGTTTTGCTGCCATAAGCAAGCCTCGAATTAATGTAAAAAAACTGTATTGCGAAAGTATTTTCCGTAAATATTTAAGGTGCGCGACAAGGTGTGTTAAATATGCAAAAATCGAGCGCCCCCTATTCTTTTTATTTCTTTGCTTGTTGATCATGTAATAAAACTTGTAATAAAACTATTCATTAGGAGAAAAGAGAATAAATTGTCTAGACATTAAATATCTTGTATAAGTTTTTATTGTTATAAATTTTCTTATCTGTACATCAGGTGAGTGATTAAAATATAAATATATTCATTCAAATATATTTACATGAAATTAATTTAACAAGTCATGATAAGTGATTAAACATCTGCAGGGGTTAATACAGGCAGTTTTCCAGGTCGGTATACCGATTTTGGGCACACAAATAAATGTGCCCAAATTAGATAGAAGTTGATTATGATAAACCCTGCTTATTCTTTCCTTATTTTTTTGTTGTACAATCTTATGAAAAAATTGGTTCAAAAATATCTGATGAGGCTCTATCTAGTGATCCAAGTGTAAAAACTTTGTTGTTTCATGTGAGACAGAAGTTGTTGGACAGAAGTAATTTGGGCACAAATATCAAAAACAATCTATACTATATTTTTCTGTATTAACCCCTGGCTTTTCATCAAGCTCTTGAGAAAAATGAGCATTTTGGATTAAATATGGCTGTTTTTTCGTTACCTAATATTTGGCTCAAACTCAGCCTTTGGCAATATGTTTATAGTTGGCTAACTCTATTTACTTCATTGGTTTTGGGTGTGCAGCAACACAACAGTCAGCACAGACTGACAGATGCACTGACAGAGGGTTGAGAAAGTCAATTTGTTAAAAGTTCAAAAACAACCACACTGCAGAGCTAAGCAAAGCAAACTTTTATACAGTAGCTGGATAAAACTAGTCTGAAACCAACTGCATTAGAGCAAAATATTTTCTTCTTTACCTGGCTGAAAAAAGGGTCCACATAATTCAAAATAAACTGCGAGCAGCAGCCATCATGGCAAATTAAAAATGTAAACAAATTTTATCTAAACAGTACCGGTTGAAAAAACTGACCGGTTCGTCATCTTAATCTTAATTATAAACATTACCCCCATCACAATTATTATGCGCTTCTGATTTTTTACCACCCGTAATTTCAAATCTGATTTTTTACAATATCCACTAGTCCAATTTCCACACAGTAAAAAAACTTCGCGTACGTTATAGTAAGCCGATTCCCAGAATAGGAAATTGGACTAGATTTCTAGTCTAGAGTGAAAGAAACCTTTGCATTTCAAAATTTATAGAGGAGTTATATACAAAAAAGAGAAGAAAAGTTTTTTTTCAATTTTATTTCTTAAGACAATCTTTTGTCACAGAAAAGCAAATAAAAATGTAGTCTATTTATTGGTACTTTATAATACACCTAATAGCGTTTACGTAGCAGTCTTTCATAATAGGTTGACTAATATCAGAATTGTGAAATATGTTGCAGGTTAGCAGGTAGCACAATTTTGAATGCAGAAGTCTTATATTTATTAATCTTTTTAAAGGATCCTACTATATGTTTACTTTTTATAAAATGATGAAGAAAACTTTCAAAGCAACAGCACGGAAGTTTTATTGATTTGCTTTCAAGAAAAGGACTTTGATAAGCGGGTATAAACGAGGGTCTTCCAGCAAAAAAAGAAAAGATTAAATGTGATTGGCCATTAATTTACCTGGTTAGTTATTAGCCAATTAAAAAATCGTTCAAAGTGATATAATTTGGTTTAAGGACTGCCGAAAGGCCTTCTTTATTCTGAATTTTTCAAAAAGGTGGCCTTGAATAAGACAAATAAAACAAATAGAATATTAGATAGCATTCAACAATTGCTTCAAATTGTCATAAAGGCCCTACAAGTTTTCGGTTTTCAATTTCTCTGTAGGTGACAATATAGGACGAAAAGGTCATCCGGAAAATTGAGCTTAGGGACCTATAGTATCTACAAAAATATCTGAAAGAGTTTTTCTCACATGTTTTTGTTCCTTAGTGCTGTTTCCAATATGTCTATAACCACTTATACCCTTTTACTACCCATTTATCAAACGTTCTGATTTGCTTAGTAGTTGTTTACAAGTCGTTTATGACTTGTTTATAGCCGTTTGCATCCGTTTTAGTCATTTACGCTTGGTTAATGTTTTTGAATGTACGTCATAGTAGGCATGTTCAGTCTTAGCACTGGAAATCTCAAAAATAAATAGGAAAAGGTTGAATTCAATTTTTTCAAACACAACAGTAAAGCTAGTATATGTCTTAATAGCCTATAAGTTAAGAGAAATTTTACAGGAGTTTTCAATAAAATAAAAAACAACACAAAAAGGAATCTGTTGTTGTTGTCATTAACAAGGCTGTTACTAACAAGTAAAATATGAAAATGACCACTGTAAAAGAATTTGTATTTTTCCAACTCATAAAAAGTGTGTAATCAACTTGCAGGGCTTAAAATAGTGGTTGGACATCTGACATTGTCTGACCAAAAAGCAGTTTCGTCCTACCACTTTTGTTTGTTCTGACATTTTGTCATGTAGATTTTTTTCCAGTTAGATGATTTCGTATTGTCGAGAAACTAAAATAAATGAAATGTCTGACCTAAATTTCTACATGCCTCATCAGAAAGGAAATCTCAAGACATTTTGTCCTACCAACTTTTACTCCTTATTTTAAGTCCCCATTACCAGAGGAAGATGACATGCAAGGTCTTACTTAATGTTTTGCTTTCAATCATTTAATCAACATAATGAGTATCAACAATCAAAATTATATCAATACCTGATCAATATTTCGCCAAGATTTCCAGTAAAGTTGCCATCTATATATTCTTCTGAACTTGCAAGCTAGTAACGAAGTGAATTAAAAACCATTTACTCTACTCTATTTTACTCAAGATCTTTCTTAACCTTATGAAAAGTAAGACAACAGGAGTTTTATTTAAAAAATATGAGAAAAAGTGCATTAGAAACACTAGAATTTTTACAGAACATTTTAAAAAGAATGAAGTCTACTAAGAGGGTCCAATTATTCCTCAATTCATATGTAACAATGTAAAATACAAAACATTAAAGGAAATATTTAGAAACTAGATAAAATTTTATAAAACCAAAAACAGGATACAAGAAAGCATCAAAAAATTATATTAATAACTATACAAAATATGCTGAAGATATTCCTAGCTTTTTTGGGATTTCAATGAATTTTGATTACCTGCATATTCATGTATCCATCAACAGAAACGAGATATCCTTTGTACTCCATTCCCCATTTCAACTTCACCATCACAGGCTTGCCAGTTAATCCATTTAAAAATGGTTTAGGATTCAAAGGAAGTGTCTAAAATAAAATAAAAAAACATATTATGATGCTTGACTCTATTTGACAGTGGTTTGACCTTGTGGTTGTCAAATGAATTCAGACAACTAGAATTGCATGTAAACAAGTAAACGATCAAAAAGAACTTTCTCAGTTGTCTGACTGCACCACAAAAATATGAGACTTTGTCTGAGATACTGTACTAATATGATAATTATAAAACCATATTTTACTTTATTAAACAAGAGTCAGCCTTGAAGCATCAGGCCTTTCCGATGGCACAGTCCAGGTAAAAATGTTGTCAGACAAGCTAATTTTTGAAAAAAGCATTTCACTTTTCTGATGGGACAAGTAATTTATTTGGCCATGAAAGAATACCTTCAGAGTTTGAAAAAGAAACGAAAGATGGAATAGCATAAAGAAGTGGAACTTAATAAATACATATTCTTTTGTCCTGAACAGAGTGATATAATTTCTTGTCAAAATAGTAGTTTTTTAAAATAACTGATTTCAGTTGTTCGACGGACAACCTATAAAAAACTTTATGCTTCAACACTGAAAGTGTAAAATATATAACAAACATTTATTAAAAATAGTAAAAATTCCTCAAAAGATTTAACATGGATTCCATAAGATAACTCATTGCCACTTGTCATGTTGATAGTTGAGATCATAGAGATATATAGAGTGCTGGCCTCGAATCATTCGCCAGTTTTATTTTGACGCGAAAAATTGCTTGGCTCGAGTACTAAATCTCGCTTATTGAGGACCACTAACTACCACGGATCTAGCTAACTAAGCTCACTAATAACGTCAACAAAATGAAACCATTCAAATGTCATGACAACGACATTCGAATTTCTTGTAAACAAAAAATTCGAAAACAAAGAGCTTCCATGAAAACAAAAAATCTTTTCTTACAAAAAAAAAAACTCACTGTCAAGTTTCTCAAGGGAGTTTATCGAGAAGTGGTTGATAATAAAAATGTTTTTAAGACACCGATATTCTAAGGACCAGTGGTCTGCTGTCTGGTCTATTTTCGCTGGGTGTTAACATTATAAAAAAATGGTTATCAGTCGGGATATGACGGAGACTAAAAAGATACTTCATATTTTACTGACCGCCGGCACTCTATAGTATTATATCTCTGCGGTTATGAAAGACAGCACACATGTCACTACAATTTTCATGCCTGTTAATAACAGATATCAGACAGCTATTTGAACCTCTGCTGCCCTATAGGAACTTTTTTCTAGAGCGTTTCAGAAATAAATTACCTTTCCTAAATTTTTTGACATTATGCCAGGCCTCAATTTAGCCATTGATCATCGAACATTGAACGATGCTGAGAATGTTTTTACCAACAGAAAAAGATTTCCTTAGGTCATTATGTCCGATAGTAAATTGGGGACTTTTCTTTGAAATTTGCTGCCTTATAGTCATGACCGAGGGTGACCAAGAAGCTGCAGGACAAAATGACTGAAAATTGGGAAAAACCCTAAAATATCTTTGATCTCTTTCTTGTTTCTCTGCTTCGTACATACCTTGAAAACACGAAACGGCAAAGGTTCTCACAACTTTTATGATGCTTATTTACTGACTTTCTGCTTCGTATTTGCCTAGAAAATTGGAAATGGCAAGGTTATCACAACTTTGATATCACTCATTTCTTGTTTGTCTGCTCTTTTCCATTTGATCGTTTATTTCTTGTGAACTCTATAAAAGGGTCATTGATAAGATTCTTTTACAAAGAGAAACTTCATTTATCAAAAAAAATCCCACTTGTAAAGCATTTACATATTACTGCAAATGTTATCATCAAACATGATCATCATTCATTTTCGCTAATAATAATTTTGAATATTTCTTAATCAAATTCTTAGTTAATAAACAATCTTTCTACATTCCATTTCGAGTCTCTCCAGGGCTCTCCTTTTTATTTTAATTCATTTTATTTTATTTTATTTTTATTATTATAAAAGATTTTTCAATGGCAGGGTTTCCTTTTCATTTTTATTCATTTTTGGATAATATTGCATTAATCTTTTAACATTTCCTGTGAAAAATATCTTTCATCTTCTATAAATAGAAAATGTTTGTTTGGTAATAGTGTTTAATAATGTTTTTTAAAATTGTTTTTAAATCTTGCTGTATACCGTAATGCCTCGATTTAAGCGCCTGGGCGCTTATAAAATTTTTGAGATTCTTGGGTGGGCGCTTATTCGAGGAAGGCGCTTATACGAGCAGGCGCATATTTAAAAAAATAGGTTTGAAAGCAATTCAAAAAGATCAAAATAAATGAAATACTTTTTAATTGAAACACTTCTTTTCTTCTTCTTCCACAAAAACAAATAATATTGGAAGTAATAATGAAAATTTGCTGCCTATTCAATATGTGCTACCAAATTTTCATCTGAAATTCTAATAAGCACCCACTTTTGAAACTTGAAGGGTAGGTGCTTATTCGAGGGTTCGGTGATTATTCAAAGGGGGCGCTTATTCAATAATTTCACAAACAGGGTGGGCGCTTATTTGAGGGGGGTGCTTATACGAGGGGGGGGGCGCTTAATTGAGGCACTACGGTAATATAAAAAAACTCTTTGTAGTTATTAACCGATGTGTTACAAGATTTATTTTTCTAAAAAAATCAATTTATTTTACAGAGCATCAGTTCCACTGATTACCATTGCCACAAACGCGAAAATGTTGATGTTGCACAGATGAAGATGAAAGAAATTCTATTGGTATTATATAAGACCTCTCTTGATCAAATTCACAAAGCCTATTGCTATGAATTTTGACGTCAAGAGAATTAATAGCACAAACGTTTAAGCCAAGAGATTCGCCCTGTGGAGTGAAGCTTGGTTTCATGTTTGGGGTTCACGATATAGTAAGCCACCCAGTGCTATTATGGCCATTGTGAAAAACTCTTTGATGACTAACTGAACTCTTTTCTTTATAGATACAGTAAATATTTGTAACACTATTTACAGTGGTTGGCCTTGTGCCTTTGATCATATTCGTTTCTTGGTTTCACCCGTCTCGTCAACATGGAAGAATGTCCGAGCAAGAATGGACCTCTCAATTCACAAGCATTGGTATTCCACCAGAACCGGGTGCCAGTTATGCGAAAACATTTTTCGAAAATCAACTCGCACTAGCTGACATAAACGATCTGGACAAAACTGCTTTATCCAGCATCAATGTTACCATTCTCGGTCACCAATTAAAATCTTGCGCTTAAAAGCCCCTACATCCACATCGTCACCACATAGCCGTACACCTCCAAATATGAAACCACCTACCTTATCTAGTGAAATGACACAACCGCAGTTTCGCAAATTTTGTGTTGATTGGGACGTATACAAGACCTTGCCTGTATTACTGCTGCTGATCTTGCCTCCCACCTGTATAATTTATGTGACCCAGCTGTACAAAATAGTATCATTAATGCCATCTCCACATTCCTACGCCTTGATGAAGTTAACGCACTCTCTGAGCTTGAAAAGATTGTTACGAATTAATCCTGCTGTTCATCGTATGACATTTGGTTCTATTTCCCAAGGCGAAAATGAACTGTCGATACTGTGGTATTGCAAATCACTTCGCAAACATTTGTTGCCAGTCTCGACCAAGCGTCCTTGGTGCAACCCTCATTGCTAGTCTCACCTACAACCAGGATGTTGACCGTTTCACTTCCTCCCATTCCGCTGAGCTCATTCCAGCCAAAATTACTCCTATTTTACCCCATATTTTTCCTGATATTGGTGTCAGTGTAAAAATTGCCAGTATACAACACCTCTGCCAAGTGAATATCCCAGAGGAAACACTCCAACCATGCACAGAGAAAATCCAAGCTGTTGGTGGCTCCGTCATGCCATCTCTCGGTTGGGTATATGTAAAATTTGAAGTTGCAAGCTGTTCAACTGAACAACGCTTATATTTTTGCCAACATGTTGATTGTGTCTACTTTAGTAAACAAGGCTGTATTGACACAGGTATCCTACCTCAAAATTTTCAAAAACCATCTGCCACTATCGCTTCACTCCAACACACCACATTCAATCGCATCGAGCGCACACCTCCACCCCCTCGTCCTAGCAAGTTACCGTTTCCTGCTACCGAAGAGAACATACCAAAATTAGAACAATTTATTAAGGACAGCTTCGCATCAAGCACATTTAATCGCTCTGCTCCATTCCCTGCAATGGCTACCGAACCAACTCATATCCACCTCAAGGCAGATGCTGTACAGTATGCCCGCCATTCTCCCATACCAATACCTCATCACTGGTTAGATACAATCAAGAAATCTCTAGATGATGATACTGCCAAGGGCATTATTACCCCTGTTCCAGTTGGCTTTCCCACCGAATGGTGTAGCCCCATAGTCATAGTCACCAAAAAGGATGGAACCCCCAGACGATGCATGGATTTGCAAAAGCTGAATGCCCAATGTACGCGAGAAACTCACCACTGCTCATCACCCTTCCAATTAGCCACCCAGATACCACCATATACAAAAAAGACTGTTATTGACGCGGTCGATGGATACCACGCCATTCCACTTGACACTGACAGTCAACATCTTACCACCTTTATTACCGCCTGGGGTTGATACATGTATCGTCGCATGCCTCAAGGTCTTATTGCTGCAGGTGATGTTTTTGTCGAGATACAGTTAATTTTGCAGGGCTCACCATCACAAAATATGGGATCAGCCCATCTCAAAAGATATTATCTGCAATCAAGAACTTTGAACGTCCAACATCATTAACCTGTGCTCGCTCATGGTTTGGCTTAATTAATCAGGTGTCATGGGCCTAATCTTTAAGCCCAATCATGAAACCGTTTCGCGATCTTCTTAAACCCAGTTTGAAATTTTATTGGGACGATCATTTACAAAAACTTTTTGAAGAATCTAAAAAGAAAATTATTGATGCCGTTCGTAATGGTGTTGCCTCATTTGACCCAGCCCTTCCCACATGCTTGCAAACTGATTGGAGCAAAAAAGGTCTTGGTTACTTATTGCTCCAAAAACATTGCCAATGTAATACTAAGGTTGGCAGCTGATTTTTGCGGAATCCCGTTTTACTACATCTTGTGAAAGTCGGTACTCACCCACTGAGGGCGAAGCCCTCGTCGTTGTCTAGTCCCTGAATAATTCCAAGATGTTCACTCAGGAATGCCACAACTTAACGATTGTTGTGGACCATAAGCCATTGCTAGGAATTTTCGAAAATTGTGAGCTTTGCAACATCACCAACCCGCGACTCCAGCAACTCAATCTACTTTATCTTGGAATTTCGAAATAATTTACAACCCTGGCAAATGCCATTGTGGCCCAGACATGCTATCTCAATACCCAATCATTGCTAGCATAACTTCCGATTTTTTCGATATCATACGTTCATCGGTCACCGAAAGTAAACTCTGCGATTCCGATATTTTAAATTTTTCTGTCGCTGCTGTTGTTTCCCGACAACTCCCAGTATTGAGCAACGCTACCATCACCATCGATGACATTAAAACTGTCACAACATCCGACGATCCCTACCACAAGCTTTTGCAACAAATCACTACCAGTTTTCCTGCCTATCGTGGTTTACTCTATAACGAATTAAAAGATTTTTGGGCTGTTCGACATCGCTTATCTCAAATTGATGGGGTCGCACTCCTCAACCATCGACTTATTATTCCTAAGTGTTTAAGAAAGCGAATCCTAGAGTACCTCCACTCAGGTCACCAAGGCACTACCAGCATGCGTTCAAGAGCAAACCAATGTGTTTACTGGCCACACCTTGATGCTGCTATTTGTAATTATCGTGACACGTGTCTGCATCCCACTTGCAATATCTACCTACCATCCCAACAGGCTGAACCGCTCGTCCTAACTCCATAACCACAATGGCCATTTCAGGAAGTATGCCTTGACTATTTTGCATTAGATCAGCACAGCTATCTCATTATTGTTGATCATTTCAATGCTTGGCTGTGTCTATACCACTTTCAGCCTACAAAATCCACATCCTCCAACCTCATTAATGTTTGCCGAGACTTATTTTGCAATTACGGTGTACCCATGGATGTCAGTACTGACAGTGCAGGGCTTCAAATAAGTGCTGGACATCAGTCAATGTCCGCCACGTTTAGAGCAATGACCGCCACAAATGCTTTCTCACTGGACAAAATGACCGGTGAAGTTTCTAGAGGAAAAATATTTTGACGGGTGCCTTTTTCTAAACGACCGCTGCAATAATTCTAACAACTGTCATTTTGCAAAGAAATTACTTTCTCATCTTTCTTAT
>JANSTP010108895.1:0-23372 GCA_025330745.1 Cladonema radiatum | reverse complement strand
TAATACTTCCCATTTGAGGATCTTTATAACTTTCATAAAATCTAGCATCTAGCTAACTGACAATCTAGAATTTCAATCCATTAATATATTTTAAATCCAACCAAATGGATGTTTAAAAGAACACTTAAAGCAATCAAGAATGGCTGAGGCATGTTCTTACAATGTCCTTTTAGTAAAATAACTTACCTAGACATGAATATGTCTTATTTTTTATCCACCATTAGACTGTTTTGGAACCCTTTACTTCAATCACCGCTATTCCCTGCCTCCACTGCTAAAATTTTTCAACTTTGAAAAAAAATCGCAGTATTTTCCAGAACAAAAATTTTTCCGGAACAACAGAAAAACCATCAAAAAAAGACCAGATTACGAATTTTTCAGAAGTTTCCTTAACTATGCCGAGTACCCTAGCATGGCAAATACAGTGAAACTTATCTTGGTGGCCACCTCTCTATAACAAAACCCTACCTTAACTGAAACTGTCTTGGTGGCCATTCAATTTTTTCCCTAGATGAAGTTTTCAATAAAATTCAACTTGTCTATAAATACTGCCTGCTCATAAAGGCCAAGCTTTTGACATTCCTTGAGTGGTTCTGATAGACAGATTTTACTGTATGGTTCATAATGAACCGAGTGAAGGCTAATCCTGAAAGATTTCGCGTTCTCTTTAGTAAAAATAAAGAGTATGCATTTTTAGTATAATATATTTAAGGATACAGTAAGGGTTTTTGCAAGAAAATAGAAAATCAGTTATTATGGGAAAAAGAATCTTGTTTTTATATAATCTCATAAACAAAATAAAAATGATATTATTTAGCTACAAATCAGTCTATTTTTTCTCCAAAATAAATCGTGCAATTTCCGGACACAGGAGCTTATAAAAAACAGTCCATGAATTTTCAAATAGCTAACATGTCAAAAGTTCAAATAATTTTTTTCTGGAAATAGCTTTATACCGATCAAATATTTATTATCTACAAAATGTTTATACATTATCCTCTAAATTACTTTAGTTATGGTTCTATGGCCAATGTTTCAATTATCAGTGAGAACACACCAGCGTTTTGTCTTTGTTAAGTCATAACTTGAGAACAAAAAGCTAAGAGAATAAAATGAATAAATGTTTTTTAGATTACACAATGCTCTTTCAGATGAGACCAATTTGTCACCAGGTGGCTTGAACTTTTGACTAGTTAGCTCAGCAAAGTTTACAACTTGCAGGAAAGATTAGTTTTGAGAAAACTAAGTTTGAAGTTTTCTCATTTCTGATCTCATTTACGAATGAAAATTAATAGATATTAATTTCACACATGTTTCACTTCACCAATGTATAGAAATATATTTGAAAGAAAACTTTTTAATTTCATTTCAATTCATTTCATTTATAAACTTTTTCTTTTATGATAATGTCCTCACTGGATTTGTTAAGTATTTTTATTTTTTTTAAATACAAAGTATGTTATCTTTTATATATATAGCATTTAAAAAGAATTCAATGTTTAATCCACACAGGAAGTTTTTTGGTAAACTTGTGCCCATTTTTTATACACATTCCAATAATTTTGACGCAATAAAAATTTATATCACCAGAATCTGCTTCAAAAACTGAGTAAGTATATGGAAAAATATTTTTTTTTGAATTTTTTTCGAATTAAACCCTTACTGTAGCCTTAACAGTACAAAAGTAGCAAAACTATCAGGAGTAACCTTCAACTGTGAGCTAAATTCGAAAGGCATATGGAATATTGATCACAATATAATTAACAAAGAACCTTTGATAACGCTGTAACTGACAAAGAACTATTGATAATGTTATAATTGACAGAGAATGAACATCTAAGTTTCTTGGGGTAATCTAAGTTGGAAGCACCATACAGTATTTGTTAAAATACAGTATTTATTAAAACTAAAATGTATAAGAATATGTAGGGTGTGTCAAAAAAAATCAAGCATGAATAAATTTTGTAATATCTTCACTAATACTGCGTTTTGATTGCTGAAATTTTACAACGTTAAAATATAATAATTTTGTTTTCGATTTAACTAAACTTTACCTTGATAATTCGTGGAAAATGGAGTCTATTTATATTGTTTATAAATATTAATGAGATCAAAGAGTACACAGAGCGCATACAAAATGTCAAAAAGCACAACCTCCTACTGCAATAAATGCAATTAAAACAACTAAAATGGTCAATTTTACCACCATTCAGTTTTTAAAACTAGTTTGCAGTGACTGCCAAATTGCTCACTTGTGTTATCAGTGGGACTTTTAGGTTTTTGATGCGTTTTGACAAGCAAATTTGACATTTTGTGTACGCTTTGTGTAAAATTTCAGCAATTAAAAAGCAGTGTTAGTACAGATGTTTCAAAAATCACCCATGCTTGTTTTTTTTGACACACCCTCTAGGAATACTTTATAAGGCAAGATCGTATGTGAACCTAAAAAATGGTAAGCAATTATACTCTGCGTATGTCCATAGTTACTGCGTATATCCATAGTTACTTAAATTATTCATTCACAGCATGGGGTAGCACCATCAAACAAAGTTAAAAGAAATATTTCAAGCTCAAAAACATGCCCCATTAGAGTGATATTTTTCAAAGATCATCTTGAGCATTGCAACCTCCTTTTGAAGAAGCAAAAATTGAGCAAAAAGCAAAAGCAAAACTCTAATGTATAAAATCAAGACTGGTGTTGCACGAAAAGTATTTCATAGTCTTTTTGTCGAAAAACCAATTGGAAAGTATACAAATAACTTGAGAACAAAAAATTGCTTGCTTGAACCAAATTGCAAAACTTCAGACCATTCAACTTAGACAATTCTGCATAGATTAAAGAGGACCTCATTTATGGAATTTGTAGATAATGGAAAATCTAAAACTTTCAGAACTTCAATCATTGCCCACCTTCAAGTCCAAAAAAGAAATTCTCCTACACACTGAAAATATCCTTTCTCATATTTAGTATTATCTCATTTTTAGTAGTATTGTTGATAATAAACTCAGTAAATGAATAACCTTCAAAGACTAAAGTGAATATATTACGTGCCGGTCAACGATAGGTTACAACGATAAATTCAAATGATCTCCTTTCTGTTTCCTAGCCTTAGTGCTTGGACATAACATTGATTTGTGCATTATGTTTATTTTAGTTTTTTGATTGTATAACTTATTGTACTTTATTTCTTGTGAGTAGTAAAAAGAAAATATAGGAATTTTTCCCCCAAATTTATTATACTGATTTATTTATTGAAAAAGGGGTGACTAGAATTGTACAGCCATAAGATCCATGAAATCCATCTAGAATTTTACATAGAAATTTTATTTTGAGGAATCAGCCATATGGTTATTTATTTTTTTGTAGATGTTGGAGCTATGTTGGAAAAAGTTTCCATTCACAAGGTTATCAAGACATGAGTCTAGGAAATGGTTGCGTACACCCAGGTAAGATATTCAAACATATTTCATTGTTGATTCTAGCATTTCTAGAATACTGTAAATGCTATGCTTTTTAAGTTCTACTATGAATTCCAATTCACTCTGAATTCTCCTTAATTTCCCAAAATCTGTCTGTTTCTGTAAAACATCCATAAAAATGCTTAATGGGAGTGTAATACTTCAATTTTGTAAAGTTCAGGTCAATAAGAAGAGTCCTTGACAGGTTTCAAAAATCTTTTTACAGTATCAAAGGATATTTACAGGTAAAGTTTTTAATGTAAATGAAAGATGTGCTTAGCTGTGATGTTATCAAAATGAATCCAGTATTTTAAGAAATTGCAAATTTGAATATCTGATAAACTGTAACAGATAATTTCATCAACATTTAGGACAGGTTTTTGACACTTACTGTAGAAAATCCAATTGAATTTGTTTGGAAAATATACCTGGATAACTAGTTCCAGGCTCTTTTTGAATCAAAAACCCTGTTTTCTTAGTGGTTGATGGAAATAAGTTAAACAAATATGCAAAAATTTAACTGTTATAGCTTTCCAAAAACAAAAAAAATAAAAACTGAAATATTTTTGCACCCCTGATTATTGTCCTGTCAGTAAAAAATTAAAAGGGACTGGAACGAGTAATATTTTTAAATTCTGAAATTTTTTGATTGATTTTCTGAAAGAGCTTTTGGTAACAAAGATCCCCTAAAATTTTTGTTTTGTAAAAAATTGTAAATGCTCAGATATTGTAGATTTTCAATTTGAACTAAAAGTTGTTTTTAAGTATGACACTTGCTTTAAAAAACAAATTACGAGCTAGGTAATGCAAAGCTAAACTTTTTACCAGTCACTATTCACTATTATTACCTGACCGAGCGGGCGATACAGAAATTCTTGAAAATCCTGAAATGTGATTGGTTCAAATTGTTGTCATAGCGGACAATATTCCTCAGTATTGCCCGCTGCCAATAGCAACGTCAAAAAATGTAAACTTTTAAATGTCAAAAGTCAAACATCATATCATTGCATTGTCAAACATTTTTTCGATAAGAAATAGCTCTAAACAACTAGTAGCCTAGTGTATCCAAGCTGTTTTTCTTTCACACCTATACTGTATTTAAAAAAAATGAATCATTCTTATTACATGATTTCATGAATATCTGAATTATCTGGTTGGCACAGTAGTAATGAAGAATATTACCTGCTGTGACATCAAACTGAAGAAGGATTTTGGAGAATTTCTGTATTGCCTGTTTGATATTTTCTAGCTTCCAATAACTGGTTTAATGAAGTAACTTCCATTCATTCCTGATTTGGAAAAAGTCAAAATTTCCGAATACAAAATTTTTTCTCACTTAAATACTCTATTTTGCCTGGTTTTTGTCGGGGTGGTCATTTAGCTAGTACAGTAGGGTTAAAAATACCCCAACCCCTCAATCCCTGTGATAATGCCATAGCCAGTAAAGTGGGGGTTATACCTCAACTCCACTCCCCTTGTGAAATTGTCATACCTTATTGGAGGCTTCAGCAGTGATTCTCATGTATATATAATAATACTACTATACTGGTTACTATAAGAGAAAAGCATCATGTTAGTTGAGTCAGTCTAACATAAATAACTCAGGAACATCTGAGAACTATATGTACATAACACAAAATGATAATTGATTTGTAAATAATTGTAACTGCGGAATCAGGTCTGGGAATTGCAATGAATATGTCCAAATATACTGGTCAATAGACTGATGTATTGTACTGCTGAAAAATCAAACAAGAAACATGAATAAATAATATTACAAGAAATGTCCAGTAAAATAATAGAATCTTAGAAAAGTCTAAAATACAATAAAAAATATCAAAAAATTTGGGCCTGTAAATTCTACAAGAAATGGCTAATTCTATATATGGAAACATGAACAAAGGTAAAAAGGCTAGGATAAAAAAGGCTTTAGACGCTACAGACTGAGAGTGTGACAAAACAAGATGGTGGCTGTAGATAGGCAAAAATGACCAGGTAAGAATAGACAGATAAAATGTACAATACCTGAATGAATGAATATCTGTACATACATATTCTCCTAAAACATCACTATTCTGAGAAATCTGCAAATTATCAAACACAAGAAAATCTTTTTGTACACGCAGACAAATATCTCATAAAGCATGCCACTGGCTGAGGAAACACTGCCTTGAGTAGGCGGAAACCCAGGCACAAAAATGCATGTAAAAAAGGGCCAAAAACACAACTAAAATGAAATACAAATCAGCAAAATGCATGCAATAAAACCTAGGTAAAGTGGACTAAAATCTGTATCTAGCAAACCACTGAAAACAAAGTACTGTAAAAAGACAAGTAAAAGTATGAGAAAAGTATAAAAAATAAACCACTTACTAATCAAATTTTCCAGGATAATTCCAGATCCACAGTTATGCACAGAAATTAGCATAAATTTTTTTGATTAATTTACAACACAATATAGTATCTAATTAGCAAAACTCAAATTCTATTAGAAAATCCTCTTTTATATGTAGCCTTTCCAGACATAACAAATTAGTGTTGCAACTCCCTTAGGGAATAGCACTAATTACGTCTTATCTACATGTGACGTAAAGCTCAATTTACATGTAATACATTTAACATTTTACATGTGACAAAGTAATTACATGTTACGCATTTTATAGATAGTGTTCAACTATAAATGTGATCATCCATGCGTTATTAAGTTCGTACATGTTGGCAACTCAAATATTGCATGCTTTTAGGCATGAATATAAAACATAAACATATTCTTGAAAATGATGCATTTTCATATAATAATACTTTTGTACTGTAAGAGAAAAGCATCATGTTAGTTGAGTCAGTCTAACATAAATATTTCCACAACTCGAGAACATCTGAGAACTATATGTACAAAACACAAAATGATAATTGATTTGAATGGTTTACCAAAACTGATAATCTCACCATGATGAGAGGAAATTTAGCAAAAATATTTATAAACACACGTCTAAGCTTAGAATAGGAAAGTGATGAGCACTTATCTACAGATTTTATTCTGACCAGGACTGCATGCGCGAATCTAAAATGAGAAACAAGAGGAAACGCCAGAGAAACAGTGGGAAACAAGGGGAAAACGAGAGGGAAACGCCAGGGAAACAGCGGGAAGCGAGAGGAAAAATGTCAGGGAAACGAGAGGTTATTTTATTGAAACTGATAATAAGGCGGCAATAATGCAAACTTTAAAACACTATTTTTCAAATTTATGGACCAAGGAAATGATTTAAGTATACCAAGCGTTTCCACCTACAAATATCTGCTGTCATGAGATATGTTCGTAATTACGGCAATTTCCAAGCCTCTCAATGTTTTATGCTACCTTAAGTGTACAAATTTTTGCAAGGAGAAATTTTCATGAATTTTGCCCATATTTGCAAAATTCAATCAATGCGAAATATTTCCAAACAGTAGAGTCACAAAAATAAACACTGGCAAACTTTTCAAAAATGGTAAATTTGCGAAAATAAACTATTGCGAAATATTACTATTGACTATGAATGTTGCAAATGATTAAAAGAACCTTATTTTGAATATTTAAGGTCCATTTGACTTTTGCTTAATACCGTATTTTTTCTGAGCTTCAGAAATAAACCATTGAGAGAATTTCTACAATACTGAATTCACAAAAATAAATCCTCGTGAAATTTTTGAAAAACCTAAATTCACAAAAAAAATCCTCACGAAATGCACATTTTTTGAACTCGGGAAAATAAATGCTCGCGAAAATTGGTACACTTAAGGTATAAAACTTTTCTTTAATTTCTTTAAGTCTCATCCTCTCAGAAACTCTTTAACCCTATTACGGTTGAGTTTGAGGAAGGGGAGGAGCAAAAATGACCCCCTGAAAGTATGGTTTAAATAGTTCCACAAGTACAAATGGTAAGGCAAAAAACTTTTTTGAGGCTTTTAACAAGATTTATTTGCCATCAATTTTGGAGGAAAATTTTTTTGAAAGAGTGATGACGTCATTACTAAGAGGTATGATTTGGTAAAAAAAATTAATTTTTTTTTTCTTAAAGACGTAGAGCCCAAGGTCAGTTGTAAGAGTAAACATCTTTATGGTCAGATGTAAGATCAGATGTAAGGTGAGATGTAAGACTAAACGTCTTTATGTGGATAATGGTCATGACGTATGGTCCACATAAAAAAATTATTTGGAGTTTGAGAATGAATGAAATTTTCACCTTATGTGAAAAAATACCTGTCTGTGAATGAAGCTTTAGAAAATTTTGTTAAAATTGTGCAAAAAGATCAAATTCAGATTTATTTTACATCTTTATATTTCTAGAGATGGCTCATATTATTGTACCATTTCATCAAGGTTTGTTGCTTATAAGAACTTTTAACGAAAATCTGTTCACATAAAAGAAGAAGTCATGCATAAGTATTCCGAAAATGACGTCAAATATAAATATTCTCAGCCTTATAATTTGATGCTGAACCTATTTTAAGAATACGATTTTATGAATATGAATATGAATTATATGAATATTTTCTTAACACTTCCGAAACTGTAAGTAATTATTTTGTGATAAATGTGATAGGATTTTGATAAATTTTCTAAAAAAAACTCCTCTAGAGCTATGACGTCATAGTTTCAACTTTAAAAGTTCATAGGATCTAAATTAAAGTCCAGGACCCTTTACTCTTTTATAAAAAGATGATCATCGTAAAATTACCTTTCAAATAACCCTATCTGGACCAAGGAGGGGGGCAGATTCTGCTTTCCCTCCTGGTTTTCCAAAAATAGTCACCTTGGTGTTGCAGATAGAGCCACAATTTTTCGTGACTTTTTCTAAAATTTTATAACAAACATTGCGGTCAAAAAATACTTCAAAAAAATATCGGACGCCGGCAATTGCAGACAACTTTTGGACACTGGTTGATCAGGTTTTTCAGGCCAAAGCCTAATAAACCTAGTTTTTTGGTATAATTTTCGAAAAACACATAACATATGTGAAACTAGATCAAAAATGTAGCATTTTGGTTTAAATTGCAAGTAAAAAGCCCTTTTTTCTCCGTTTTTATTTTAATTTCGGGAACAAACTTAGGGAAATGATGACGTCATCCTTTAGAAATGACATCACAAAATCATTTTGAGCTTATTTTGCTCCTTAAAGGTTGATCTTACTCTGTGTAAAAGATTTTTGAAAAATATAAGACATAAGAAAAAAAAAAAAAACTTTTCAAGTTTACAGCATAACCATCTCCCAGCCGCCATGTTTGGACTGAATTTCCTGCCTCTGAATTTCATTGGCTGACCTGGATTTCGAATCGTTTCCTGTTGTTTCCCTTTCGTTTCACCCTGTTTCCCATTTTAGACTTCATGGGCTGCATAACATAATTAACTCAATAAATGACGATTTGTTGATGCAAAGGCGGATTGCGTTTTCCCGAGCATCAAGCAATTTTTATGGAGAATAGCCTCTTTGTTAAACAATCTTCAAGCTGATCTTTTCCTTCCTGAGTCTGGCAATATCTACTTGCAGGTGAACTGCAAGTGTAGTGTTGCAGCATTTTTTTTTTATAAATTACTTTTTATGATGACTTGTTTTTAGTTAAAATCTTTGGAAGTAAGGGCCATATCCAAAGGTTTTGTGGGGATGCCTGTTCATAATGTTTTTTCCATTAACTTTTTGCTCTAGGCTTTCAATTCTCGTCATCCATGAAACATTATTCTAGAAGAATTCTCTTTCCCTCAGTACTATATTCCAGTGCCTAAAAAGTTTTTTTCCCGGCTTTTTTAGCATGTATTTTGTGTTTTTTCCATACCTGTCCACCAACCTCATATTTGCTCTGGATGCTGCCCTGGAAGTGTTTCAAACAGGATGATAGCTTTGATTGTCGATGCAACGGCAAAACTGGCATATGCCCCTTCATTTAGGGCCATTTTATCTGATGCAATTGGGCCTCAAGTGACTTGTTTAAGTTTTGTTGATTGCCAAAAGATTTATATTTACCTGCTCTCATGTACCAAAGGAATCATTTAGAAGCTTTGTGATGATCCATCTTTGCAACTTGCATTATGTTGTATCTGTAAAACATATCATTTTGCATTATCAATGTCATTGAATTTTGGTATTGCTATTACGACTTCCTTGCTCATAACTTTTTTCTTGCCTTGGTTGCATCTTTTAGACTTCAAAAGTCAGTTTTTACCATAATTTGAGATTTGACAGCTTTCAAATGATATGTTCTGTTCTTGCTTGACCAGCTACATGAGCTGTTTGTCTACTGATGGATCTTGGCAAAGATTTCTCTTTGCCACAAGTCCATTACCATCATCATTTTGTATATTCACAATCTCCAGTCCTCCTGGACTGTTTTAAAAGAATTCTCACACATTTACCTCTCCATGTAGATTATATTTTATTTTTGGTTTTGTTAAGTTTTAAGTACTAACCTGTTCCCTTTCTGAATGTGTCTTGCTACTATAATTTCCTGAATTTGTTTCTGCTATACTGTATTCCTCTACCGATACAGTTGGCGCTCATGATGCATCCTCTGAAAGTGTGTTTTCTGAGTTGCTTTTATTGACTTAAGCTCGAACTAAGCAGTAAGTTATCATTTGTCACCACAAAAGATATATACAGTAAAAAGCTAGATGAAATTACAAGAAATAAATACAACAATAAAGTAAGAAATAAATAAATAAAAACTTGATAATAAAAAAGGTAAAGAAAATGGACAGGTGACAGGGATGACACAAAACAAAGCTAAAGCCCGATTTCCATTGTGATCCCTTAACAAAAAAATATAAAAAATAAAATAAAAAAAATAAAATAAAATGTTACAAAATAAATGTATGGAAAAATAAAATAACAAATAAATAAATTAATAAATAAATAAATATTAGCCAACATATAAAAAACAATGAAAATAAAGTAGTAAGTAAATTCTAATGAATAAAGCAAAAAGAAATCTTTTTTCTTAGCCTTTTCAAAGTAGGATTTTGTCAAAGCATGTTTTAAATCGTTGAGAATTTTGTCTATAGTTTTTCTTGTAGGGAGGCTGTCTTAGTTTTAGGAAAGAACTTCTAGCATTAGCTGTTCCTTCTGAAAACTGGACAATGTCAGGGGATTTTACAGCGTTTAATACAGAAAAATATAGTAAAGGTCGTTTTTGGAAATTGTGCCCAAATTACTTCTGTCCAAACTAATGTTCCTCACATATAGCAAAGAGGCTTTATCATTTGGTCACTGGATAGAGCCTCAACAGGCATGTTTAATCACATTTCTTCCTATGATTGTACCATAAGTAATAAGGAAAGAATATCAGGATATGCCATATTCAACTTTCATCTAATTTGGGCACATTTTTTGGTGTGCCCAAAATCGGTATACCGACCTGGAAAACTGCTTGTATTAACCCCTGTTTTAGATTATCAAATTATTCGACACTAACATTGCAAACTTGTGTAAGACTTTCATCTATAGGAAGTCAGCTAATTTCTTTGAAGTGTTTGGTGCTGATAGGTGTTCGAAAATCCACTTTCAAGCAAAACCTCATACATTTATTTTGGGCTGTCTGTAATTTGATTTTAAATATTTTGTTAAGATTGGAATACCGGGCTAAATAGAAGAGTTTGAAGGATAGATGCTTGGGGGACACCACAATTTAAATAAACTGATGATGAGAACTCATTACCTAATGAAATTTGGAAAAGGCGATAGGACGGATAGAAACTAATTAACATTTTTTATTGAAATATGGAAAAAGAAGAATTTCATAATTAATAGTATCAAATGTTTTCTGTAAATCTATTAGTATCATCCCTGTCATCATACTTTTTTCAAAACCTTCGGAAATTTTATCATGTATGTGTGTTTGGCATGAATTTGACAGTTTGTCTTAGGCTCTCCACTTTCATTTTCACTTACTGCACGACTTTTATCAATGTAATGCATGTTTATTAGCCATTTTAGTGGGCCAAGTATCAATACAAAAAGAATTTGGCATCTTGGTTATTTAAAAAACTTTCGTTACCATTGACAAGAGGCAAATACAGGCAATATGCCTGCTGCTATTGGTTACGCTAGTTAATATATGTAAAACATAAGCAAACTGAAAAGTTTTTATCGCAAACATGTTTTCATATTTCACATTCAAAGTTTTCTTTATCTTTGTGTTGCAATGCAAAATAGTGCCTGGGTATTGGAAATTATGATTAAGTTAATAATTCATATGACATGTTGGGTCTTTGAAATACCTTTGAATATTGACCTCTGTTTCTTCTTTTCACTCGACTCAGAAATGATAAAACTCTTTCATGAACTGTATAGGACATTTTTACGTTGTTCCTGATGATGCAACTTGATGTTGTTTACTCTAGTAATTAGATGTTTCAAGACTGAAGGAGCACTAGCATTATTATTTGGGCTGTAACCTCCATGATTTTGCAGTGATCTTTTGGCTGATAAATATCACTTAAGAGCAGTTTTCGCATCACATTTAACACCTTCTGTTGTCTATTTAGGGTTTTACCAATAACTTTATTAAGTCTCTCAATGATGGAAAATACGATTTCATTCTAAGTGACTTTATTTTGTCTCTATCAGAAGAGAGATTCTCCAATGAGACAGTATTGTGTATAATCTGGAGCTCCTGCAAAAAGAGTAATATGCACCTCATCAGTACGTTTTCTTCTTTCACTGAATGGTGTTTTTGTAGAATCACTTCTTTGATGGGATTTATTTGCACACATTTTACCAAACCGCATTCCTGGCATGTGGTTTCCATCATTGTCTATAGGATAATTTATAGGATTCCACCATTGTCTATAGGATTATTGCTTCTAATTGCTGACTGTTGTGGCTTAGAAAATCTATACAAACACTCTTCTTTTATTGGCAAAACCCCATCCTCTTTATCTTATCTCGTTCTAACTTCTCTATATTTACGTTAATGCCAACTACATGTTTTTATATTCCAATTCACCACATATTGTGTGAGCTAAGTTTTCATTCTCATCTGGTATGTTTGATTGCATGATTGTTCGTAAAAATATCCAATCCCTTGTAAAGAAACGGAGGGTGTTCTTTTTAATTTGCTTGGGAGGATGTTCCACAGATGTGGCCCAATATACTTTCAAAACTATTATTAACTGTGTTCACATTTGGAACTCTAAAATCTTTCAAATTCGTTAAATCATATGTATCTTCTTCAACTTTCATTAATAATTTGCTGAAAATGTTAAATGCTGGACTGTTTTTAACCTTGTACATTTTTGTCATTAGAGGAGGCTGATAATCACAAATAATACATCTAGAAACCTTCCCATTTTTATGTAATGGGGGGGGGGGTTCAGTTTATCATTTGAATATTTTGATTACGTAAGTTTACTTTTGGGTTTTTTCAAAATGTTTTATTAAAAAATGCCTCTTCTTGTTTTATCAATTTTTCATTGCTTGGAAATGAAAGTGAAAATCCAAACAAATAGAGCAAGCTTTTTTTCATCACTATTTATGTTTGCTCCATCTAATAATTTAAATGTCAAAACTGTCCCTGGTAGTTTCATACCGTGCTCAATCATTTTATTTTTCAAATGATCAAATTCAATTATACATTCTGACACTGTCATTCCATCTTTTTTTACTAAGTTTATAAATTTAGAATAAACACTATAAGCTTCATCAACAGCTTCTTCTTCAAAGACTTTGTCAAGTTTACTCAGTAAAAAATGTAAACTGCCTTCTTGCAGTAAACTCAGAAACGGCTTTCTCAGCTTTTGCATTTCCATCAAGGGAATCCAACAAAATGACAATACCTTGTTCTTTCTTTTCAACTGATGTCACAAGTTGCCACATTTCTATTTTATTCTTCCACGTTTTATACAACATGTTTTCAGAAAAACTGGCAGAGTTCTCTTCTTTGGTGCCATCTTTCTTTAGTACCACAAAAAAATGAATTCACATAAAATACTAAATACTTCAACAAATGTTTAATGTTGAAACAAAAACAATTCAGCCTTTAGAATTGATGCCAAACTTCATCCTTCTTCATGCACTACATGTTTCTATTTCAGCATTTTGGAACTACCTATTTCTTTTTCAGACACTTATCACAATATTCATTATTCCACAAATTTGTAAAGCAAATTATGTAATGGTTGCATTTGCTAAATGTTCTTAAGTGGACTGATGAATGAAGCAGAACATTTATTTATAAAGGTATTGCAGGTCTAGGTTTATCTCAGTTGCAGAGTGTTTGAGCAAAGGAGATATGTTTAAGGTATGGGAATAGAATTGCAGAGAGTCTACTGTATGTACATCTGTATGTGTATCTGCTTAGAGAAAATACAGTTACAACCTAAATCTTGCTGCCATACTAGTATTGTGGGGAAATTTGGGATATCTGTCTGAAAACATTATTTTATTGTCTGTGTGAATGGTTTTAGATTATCGTAGTTTATCTTGCCGTGGGGCATTTTTTACTTTTCGTAACATGCATAAATGTATGTCTGCAGTACAATTTTGTGTAAATTGTGGAAGTTTACTTGATTAATAAGTTCTTTAGACCATTTAATATTGCAGTTAGTAAGGCAGAGGAAAGGCATGGTAAAACCATTCATATTTTATTATTTTATCATATCAGATTATCGCTCTTGCATTAGTACATATTCATAGCGAGTACAATATAATATTACTGGCTGAGAATTTTAATATAACTGAAAGTGATGATAAATTACTAGCTTTTCGACATCCTTTGACCACATTTGATATTGATTTAGGACTCTGAGGAAAAGGCAATTGAAGTATGAGTCACATTTTTAATTTTTTGCTGCAAGAATTTTTCTTAAAAATTTCCATTTTTCATCACTTTCTATAACATACACAGGCTCATCTATCATAGAAAATGTTGGGTGATACATGAGATTCTGTACAGTACTTAAGTTCTTTTATCATTGTCGCTCAGTTTATTAGTTAGATTTGTTGAAATATTCTTAGATCATAATGTTTGTTATTGTTTATATATTCACAAAGTTATGTTTTTTATAAGTGTTTGCCTTTTTTTCTAAAGATAAGTAAAATAGTGCAACTCACAGCAGCACTGTTGTATATTCCCATTTGTTTATGTGTTCCTGGATTCAACTAAAAGCATAAAATTAGGCATAAAATCAATCCTGAAAGCATAAAAAAAGCATAGAAAATCGCAATTTTGTAGCATAAAATCATAGAAAAAATCTGTGAAATCAGGCTGGGAGTCCTGAGTAAGTTTCCCAAGGTCAACACCGCTATCCCCCCTTTCCAACTGTTATCAAAAAAATACCAATCGCTGCGCACCACAATATTAGACTAATATTCATGGAGTGTCAATAACCCTAAACAACAAAGAATTGAATAAGCAATGGATAAAAAACAAGGATCCGCCATAAATGTAAAAAAGTTTGAGAAGAGATAAGATAAAACTGCATATTATGATCGGCCTCTTAAAAGGGTTTTCAAACGAATAAAAAGCATGTTGCCATAGCAACATACATTGCCATATCAACATGCATGTGCGAATGAAAACCATAATGATAAAGTGACATATTGTTTTTCTTAGTGTGGAGTATTATTCATGTGTAATTAATATATACCTCATTAAACAAAATTTTTTGAAGAAGCCAAAGCAATTAAGATCAAAATAGGAAAATATAAAAATAAAATTAACATACAAAGGAGTGATTAAGAAAGTAAAAAAAAAAACACTTTTTAAAATATGATTTTCAAAAATACAAAAATGTCACTCAAAAACAATAAAAGTGAATAGACTAAGAAAATAAAACTACAGTGTTAAAAATGTAAACACAAGGCAATATGGCTGACAATAGAGCAATGCCTATCAAATATATTAAACTAATTTTGACAATAACTAAGCAGCAAATTACTGCAAGAAAAAAAAGAAACAATAAAATATCACTTACTCTAACACAGAGGTTACAATTAATGTCTGCAAATATGTATTCGATATTCAATAGCACTATGAGTTAGTACTAACCTGAGATATTTAACATTCAAGATTGGGGCAATTTTTCTTTACACTAAATGACATCACAAATTCTTCAACTATTTAGGGAAATTACCTAAGTGAAAAATCTTTAAACTCAAATTATGTCGAGAACCAAAAGTCAGATTGAGTTGAAATAAAAACTGGTCTTCATCTTTTTTTCTCATCTTTCATATGAATCCAACTTATATTTTCACCTCGGAATCCCTTTAGCAGACTAATTTCTATACGAGAGAAAAGTCAAGAAATAGCTGTCAGTCATTGGTCATTGACTGACGTTAAACAAATAACTGATTGAAATTTTCTTTGATCAGTCATTATGACAAACAGTCAAATTTTTCTGCTTTCTCAATAAGATTGTGCGCATAAATGAAAAATAATAAAAAGAAAGATGAGTTCAATAAGATTTTCATGCTTTCTGCATCCTATACCCTTTTTGCAAACGTTAATTTTAATTTTTATTTTAATGTTAATTTGAGCAAATTGTATGTGTATGTGTTAAAATGAATCTCAACTGTGTAAAGTGCACAGCTTTTTTTAGCTTAATTTTTCCTGGGAATAGTGTAACGATTTAGACTATGTAGTCGTTTTTTTTTTGTATGTGAAACTTTTGCAGGGGACACTAAATTCTTGAAATATTTTCTTGTTACCCTAGAATTTATGACACAAAATACAATTTGACTGGATTATCTAATCATAGTCCAAAGTGTATTGTATTTTTTACTCTTTATACTCTATGGAAATTAGGGGTAAAAAACAGTAAAAACTGCATTGAAAAAAGCTTCATTTTCAACATGTTCACTTGGAGTTAACTTGCTACGGAGCTCGATTCTAGTTTTTGAAATTGCTAAATCATGCTGCTAAAACGTTTGTACTCTATTTCAGGATTGGGATCCCCCCAAAGAAGGGTGTGGTCCTTTGCCCCATAAAATATTTGAAAACTTATTTTTGCCTTAAGGAGACATTTATAAATTTCATGGTATAACTCTCTTTAGCCTAGACATTTTTGTAAAAAAGAATCTGAATGGAGAAGCCTCATAAAGCTCCACACTCCCCACCTAGACTTCAATAGGGTTTTGAAATTTGTTATTTAGAGAACTAAAAATGAAAATGCTGTGGTTCATTATAACATGTATGAAGCAACTGAAACAGTACCATTTTTTTCTGGGTCCTAGGGAAGAAGATGACATTATAGTTCTCACAGAGTGTAAACTAGGCTTTTATTTTCAATGTTTTTGCAGATTTCATAATTGAATTAGTTTTTTAATCCCGATAGGTCCTACAACTTTATGGTCCAACTATGAAAATAATTTACATCTTCAGTATGTTGTGGAAAAGAGTAGTAAATCTTAGTAACAATGTTAATTTAATGCTTAGAATGGTGTAACTCCTGATGCATGTAATTTTTCAAAAATCAAAGATGCAAATATCAAAAATCACTGAAAGTTTTCAAACTCTTGTTTACTATACACTGCATCAGTCTATTATTTTAGGCTCTACAACTTTGAAAATATTCTATAAATAGGTTATTAATTTCAGAAGTTCATGAGAGTTTCATCCCACAAAAAGGAAAGGTTTTGGATTTAAATGGTCAAAGTTTGAATTAAAAACAAACATGGTCTATTTGATGGATTGAAATATCTTAATTTTAGCTCAGTTTTTTACAATAATTCACTGACGTCTTTTAGACCCCTAAACCTTGATATAAATTGATAATTCATTGCTTTTTTAAAAAGAGCCTTAATACAGTACAGGGCCTTTTTTGTGCTGAAGCAAATTAGTGAAAACAATATTTTGAAATTAACTGCATTGAAATATTTTTCAAGGTTTTACTAAAGAGAAATGATTATTACTGCTGTTAAAAGATACTAAAACCATCTAAAAGTTTCTCAGCATAATAATTCAAGATTTTTGTATGCAGCAGGTACCAAAGACTTTATCATCAACTAAACTCTCCACTTACTTGCTGCTAGCACATTGTTGAATGAAAAAAGACGTGTGGAAAACAATCACAACCATTTTTGATATTTTTTTATTATCAGATCATAAGCCGATACTCTCTTATTGTTATAGAATATAGGAGTATGCAACCAAAGTTTACATACATACTTTGGCCAATGAGTTGGTTAAAGAATGTCAAGATACACTTAACTTTTCAAAACAGGTCTTGTGCATGATAAGTCCTTCTCGGTGAAATTAAAAAATATAAAACAATTTTTAAATAAAGAAAATTTTGAGACTTTGATTTTGTTTTGTTTTGATATTTTTTTTCGCATGTTCCAGCCGTCAAAAATGAACACTATGATTAAAAGCCTTGAAATAACAGATAAACCTTGGTAATTCTTTGAGTTTTTGTCCATTCACTTTAGCTTTAGCTGCTTTTTGTAAATGTTTATATTTGACACTCACCTCTTAGTCTGATACATTTGTGAATGTTTTCCACTTTTGAAGAGGTTATGTTTTGCATTCTGCCAAAGTCAATGATCTAAAAGTTTCAGAATTTTAGATGATTTATCTTTCCTTAAATGCTCTTTTATTTGCATTGGTGTGTTATGTAGAACTGGAGCAATGTTGCAATGCAAAGAAACTTATGTTGACAATGATATTTTCACAATTGATCTCTGTTTTGAGAGAAGCATTTTTTTGTTTGTGTCTATTTCAATAACTTCAAAATAAAGTTCCAAAAAGGAGATGGGTGAAATGTTCTTATCCAGCGTTCTCCTGTATAAATGCTGAAGAATACGGGAAAATGATTACATGTTCTCAAGTAATATTTATGGGTAAAATGAGGCCCATATATGCAATATAATATATTGAAAATTTTTGGTAGCATCAGCTTGTTTTACATGATGGCTCTCTAAGCAGCATTGCTATTTCCAGAAATGTAGGCTCAAGCTATGGAAAAACTTTTCTACAAAAGGTGCTCTGCCTCAAGAAGCAAAGCTCTTGAAAGATTCCCATTCAACTTCCTACACATGGAAGCTTAACTATGGCTGAAAATAGGCTATTGCATGGTGTCCCCCCCCCACCTAAAATAAGGGGGGGACTCAAAAATAAAGATCTTTCGAATTATTTTTCTTATTGAATTGACTAATCCCTTCTTCTTCCTTTTGTTGCCTTTCACAAACAAAACCGCTTGTTGTTATTGTGCAACAGTGCTATCAAACTAACTCAAAAGATCAGGCAGGACAAGCTTCAAATTATGAAATACATGTTTCTGATAATTGTTACCTTCTGTTTACATTAAAATTTTGAATAAATAACATTCAAATAAATGACATCGATATCTAAAATTATTGGAATCATTTTTTTTTATTTGAAGAAATGATTTTCGAAAAAAAGGTGGTGGATGGATTGACACTGTTAGTAATAAAACACAGATCATCTTTTCCATTTTAAAATTATTTTTGATAAATATTTGAATACCTGTTTGAAACAGATTATTTAAAGTTTGCTTTAGCAATATTTGTTTTAGCTACCTTTAAAATCCTTAGATTTTTGTTTTTAGTGTACATGTGTTTTTGGAAGGAGGGGATGTTATTGGTGGGGAGGGCCCTAGGATTATTGAAATTTCTTTGGAGGGAGGGAAAGGTTTGAAATTTCCTGGGAGGGAGGACAAAATTTCAAGGGGAGGGGGCTTTTTTTTCTGGGGGAGGGTGGGGTTTTAGACCCCCAAAGACACCATATTGATCTTGCCACCCTTGTTTCCAGAATGT
Organism: Cladonema radiatum; assembly: GCA_025330745.1. Taxonomy (NCBI): domain Eukaryota; kingdom Metazoa; phylum Cnidaria; class Hydrozoa; order Anthoathecata; family Cladonematidae; genus Cladonema; species Cladonema radiatum. The sequence goes on along the minus strand of JANSTP010108895.1, from coordinate 4,170 downwards.
TTTCTGATCATTATTCGAAGGTTAAAGGAAGTTTTCCTATATAAGCAGCAAAAAAATTAAATTGCTTTATCAAAAACGCAATTCATTTTATTAGAGTTTTTTCATTCATTACCATTAAAACCTTTTTTTATTTTGTCATTATTTTTATGAAAATAGCAGCCCTCTGAACCCAATTTTCCAGAGGTCAGCAAAATCTTTGACACAAGATTGTTGGAGGGTAATTTAGGTCTGCAATCAGGCAGGCATTGCTGTTTGACCCCCCCCCCTACTCCCTCTTGAATTCAGAGACCTGAAATTGTATTACTTATTACAAATTAATATGCTTAATATGATATAAAATTGTATGTTTTAGGTATTGTTCAACATGAATTCTTGCATGCCATCGGAATCTATCATGAGCAGTCAAGACAAGACCGAGATCAATATGTTACAATCAATTTTGATAACATTATATCAGGTTTGTTTATTATATAAAAATTTTGAATCATATAAACAAAGTTTCAACATCTGTTGGAATAAAAAGTTTATAATTTCCAAATAAATGTTTTAGTTGATTGCTAGTTACTTCATTTCTATTGTAGTTGATTTTTAAAAAGATTTACTTCTAAATATTATCACCTGGTCACTCTGGATCAATAAATGTATTTATTTATGTTTTCCCTTTGTTACACGTGGAGCATTTATTTTCTCTTTATTTTTTTATTAAGGAATCTTAGGTATTTAATCTGTTTCTGGAGTTATTAATAAAAATTACATTATAATAATAGCCATGGGCCCTGGTGTCCACTTTTAAGTGAGGGGGCCAAGAATAGGAATCTAAAAATGTTGCCCACCATGGTTGGACGACAAAGAAAATTTTAGCTTTTCAGATGCTCTAAAACGTCATTTAACATTCTTTTGAGATAACAAGAAGACAATTATTTCATCATGAGATTTTCTCAAAAATTCCTAAAATAAAAAACCCATTATTTAGTAAAAATGTGGGGGGGCTGCAACACCCCCCACCCCATCCCATTGACGGGGCCCATGATAGCTCTTTGTGTTAAGTCTTCTGAAGATTAATACTTCAGACAAATTTAAAATACATTTAAACAAATGTTACTATGGAAGATTAAAAAAACAGATTTTGGAAATATAGCATGAGATTTCTATTATAACAGATACTATAGATAGATAATGGAAATATAGATTTAGACCAAATATAGATTTCTGAATCCAAATAAAAATGAGCTTGGTAACTTAGTCTTTATCATTAGGGACTTGAGAAACAATCTTACCGTAAACCAATGGAGAAACTCAGCCTTCATAATAGAATAGTTGAAAGAGATTATAAACAAATCCAATTGCTCCTTCATTGTTTTTGATATAGAAAATGTTTGTCCTTCCATATCTGAAGAACGTTTGAAAGAGTCAATTGAATTTGCAAATTAATGCATAAATATCAAGAATGTCTCATTGCAGAAAGTCTTTTCCTTTTAAGCATTGGTTCGTACCGAGATGATCAGCGAAGAGTCTTCAAAAATATGGACATTGAATATGAAAACAAATAATAGAAATGCTTAAAAAGAATATAAAGATTACAATTGATTGTAACTTAAAAAGAGTCGATTATCTAGATTTGACAAAAGTCATACATACAAGCCATTTAATAAACCTAAAAACAAAAGTAGATATATCAATGCCTATTCTAAGGACTCCAAGCATCATCAAACATATTCTTAAGTCAGCATCTCAACTATATTGCAAAACAATACCTAAGATTGATTTTTGCACATTTTCCTAAAGGACATAGGTTTAACAAAATCTTGTTGTGTTAGCTATAGTTGTGTTGATAACATTGAGAAGATTTTTAACTCACAGAACAAAAAATTACTAACCATGAAAGTCAAAGCCAAAGGTCAAAACTCTGTAGTTGTTCACAAAGCTATCTTCTACACTAAATGGTTTTTGTATAACAAATAAAGTTGTGATAAGCAAATAAAAACATATTTGGGTTGTGTGAAACAACATTTGTGAAGAGATATGTAAATCACAAATCATCTTCAGCTGATGAGAAACACTCAAACCCAACAGAGTTATAAAAGTACAAAGATTTTACACTTAAGTGGTCAATAGTGAAACAATCAACTAGCTGCAACCCTATAACTAAGCATTGTAATCTTTGTCTCAGTGAGAAACAGTGGAAGGCAGAAAACACTTTAATATTGCTAATGAAGTCAAAGATTAGACAAGGCACTTAAAGGTTGGGGCAGGCTTCAGTACATGCTGTCTTTTTTCTAGTACCTCTGCAATTTTAGGTTGCTTTTTGCCGAGGCAAAGTTATCTGAAGTTCGAAGGCTATGGCATATAATATTTGAGCTGTTTTAGTTTGAAAATCTATCAACGAACTAATTTATCAAGTAAAAATCATAATTGAGTTGTTCCTTTTAATTCATAATTAAGTGAAGCAAATATTAACAAATAAATATTTTAAAACTATTACAATCAAGGCGCTTACCTGATATTTATAAAAAAAATAGTTAATAAAGTTGACAGAAATTTTTTTCTTTTGGCTTCGCAAGTTATAAAAAATGAACATTTTTAATGTAACAAGCGTTATTTTTAGAGTAATAATTTTTTCTGTTATTTATGCCCAATTATTTATGCCCAAGGAGATGATTAGTTATATTTATTCAATTCCTATGTCTAGACATGATTTAAAAGATCAAATAATAAGATCTGAAAAAAAAAGATTGAAAAAAAGAATTCAAATATACTCACCTGTTTTGTTGACTATGATAACATGATTGATCACAGTTATATTTCAAAACTTTTTTCGTGATTTCAAAAAAATGACTCATATTTGACTCGTATTGCGACTGGCAAGACTGTAAATGGAGTGTCTCAAGGTTAGTGTACATTCAGTTTATCTTATTTAAATTTTATAAGGCCTCTCTTGATCGAGTTCACAACGTCCATTGGTATGAATGTTGACACCAAGAGAGATTTCGGCACAAAAAAGTTTAAGCATAGAGATTCACCTTCGGGAGTGAAACTGGGTTTTGTGTTAGGGCTTCAGAATATAATAGGTCCCCCAGTGCCACTAGATGTTTTTGTTTTAATTATAAATGAAGGCTTTATATTTGAAAAAAAAGTTAGGCATGCTTATATCTATTAATACAAATATTATATTCTTTCAGGTGAATTCAAAGGATTCCCCCAATAAAGGGTGATTTTTTCACATTAATAACATGTCTTGTTTTCTTGTTCAAGTTTTAAGCCATTTCTAAGTTTGTGAAAATTGACAGTTGCTTTTGTTGATTATGTGAAAACTGCATTGTCCGTGGTATATATAGGCTAGCAGAAGCCTTGTAGGGCTTCACCAGATCATTATTTCAAAGAATCTTCTCCTTTTTTCGTTGTCAATCTCTTTCTACAGTTCATATGGAAGTGACATAACTGTTGTAATATTGCTTATGCTTACTTTTATTACTTATGTTTCATGCTGTTTCATATAAACTTTTCGCAAAATTAGCAAAAACGACTCTGCTGCAGAATCATAACATTTACAACATGATCATCTTGAATTTTTTAAAAATAGTTTCTCAAAGGTTGTTGCAATTCCCATTTAATCCAGTCATAGCATACAGTAAAAGTTCTCTTCTCTGGTAAAAATGACATTGATTAATTTTTATTATATTTAATGACCTCCAACTTAATTGGACTCTAATTTTTTCAGTTATAACTAAAGAGGGTTAGTTTACTGATATTATGTAACTAGCTAGCTAGTTCTACTCGTTTGTGGATCACATGATGTCAAAATATTAATTGCTACTCTTAAGTTGGTCTGTACTTCTTGCTTTATTGCCATGCTACAAGCTATTTTCCCACACACCCAACTGTATCTGCCTTTTGTTTTATTGCTTGTAAGTTTGCTGTAGTCCTTCTTGTTCTTTTTTGGGGGCTGATTTCATGTGCACATCGTTTTTCAAGTTGCCATTATGCTGCTTTATCTACAACTTGTTTTTCTCACTGTAACTGTAAATTATATTTTACAAAGAGAACTGAACTCAGTCTTTGTCATTTGAAAATAGGCAGGTGCGCGGACACCACACGCCTAAAGTGGGTTGTTTTCTATAATCGCGCGCCTAAATTGAAAATTTTTTTCTCAATTTTTCTTTAAAGAAAATA
>JANSTP010108784.1:0-13088 GCA_025330745.1 Cladonema radiatum | reverse complement strand
TACAAATTTGTTCTATTCATTCTCTGGAATATCTGGAAAAGAATATGACATCTGTTTTTGGACTATCATTTCTATTAAACTAATATACGTTTTTTGTTTCTAACACCTATTTCCCACAAGGGTAGAAATATCCTAAAAATTTGTTTTTTTCTCATTTTTTTTCACAGGTATTAATTTTCGCGATTTTGACAAAGTAAGATGTTTTGCAGTTACCAATTTTCGTGACTTTGGGCAAGTTTCGCAAAAAATGCGAAAATTAATACCTGCAAAAATTTGTACCACCAAGGTTTTTTTTTTTTTTTTTTTTTGGTGATGAATTATAATTCTCTTAATTTAAATTTCAGTGTCCTACAGAAAGTGGATGTAGTAATTTGTAGTAATATTATGGCCTTCTTCCCTTCGTTGTAACTCTGACATAAATTAGAAAATGGATTATCTTATCTTAATAAGCTCTGTCAGATACTGTATTTTGTGGTATGGGTTCCCTCAGGGTAAATAAGATTTTTGACTGGCGCAATCAGGTAGAAGTGCCAAAATTGTTTCAGTGCCTATAGTGATTTATACGTATTCAATATTTCGATGGAAGTTATTGGCATAGTGATTATTAATTATTACTAGATATTTTTTTTTTTTTCAATAGAAGAAGGTACACGTTGCCTACCAAGTTGAAAAGGAGGACGCAGCATGGGACTTCACTAAAAAGTAATTAATTACATTAATTTGAACTTCAAATGGATCAATTACAATGAATTGATAAAATGTTATCTAAAGAAAACTGAGCCCTATTCGTCTTTACAATTTAGATTCAACGATGTCGTCAATGAGCAAATTAATTCAAAGCTGTCGCTTTCATTAAAGGATGTTTGCACTCATGATGATTCTGTTATAAGGAGTAAGGCTCTTTTGTTTTCATTAGTCGGCAAGTTTTGAGGAAACATTTCTTGATTTAGGGTTCCGATATCGTTACCACGTTTCTCCTTTGGTGCTATATTAGATAGAGGCCGGTCTTGTTTGTCAATATTAATTCTTTTTCATTAGATTCGATAAAATGCTGTTCACAGATTTATTAAGAATAATTATTTAATGTATATTTATTCCATTACAGGAGGAATACGCAGATATTTCGAACATTTAAAAAGAGAAAAAAAAAATTTAAGAAATGTGGACCTGGAGGAATTCAGGCAGAGACGTCGACATGCCTCAAGGAAGTCAAGGGTAAGCTGCATATTTCGTTGAATTTTCCTTTAAGCAAAGACAAAAGCGGAAAGAAACGAAGCCGTTTGATGTACCATTTGACACTACTTCACAGGGAGAAAGTTTTAGGGATTGCCTTTCTCGAATCAGCAATCAAATCTATTTCTCGTGAAATAAACTCTTGTGCGACTGGAAAAATGATTTTAGCTAGGAATAAACTTTTGTGAATTTTGGTTTTCGTGCACTATATTTCTCAGTTATTTCAAAATTTTGATAAATTAGACAGATGTGTTTACATCGAACGTAAACTCTTTAAAATTAGTGTGTTGGTTTTCGTAACTATTGTTTTACAAAAATTTTCAATTTAATCTCGCAAAATAGCTCCCCTGGTCATTTTGCGCGGTATAAACTTTCGCAAATCCGCATGTCAGTCCTTTTCCGTTGGCTCTGACCAGAGCGCCCCGGGTTCGATTCCCGTCCGGGTATGATAAGTTCATATGAACTTCTGGCCTAAGACGTTAAACTAATACTTAAAAAAAAAAAAAAAAAGTGCGTTCAGCACTGGTCATCTAAAATAAATGTTGTTCCTTATCTTTTTAATGGTCACTGTCTATTAAAAAGAAAACCTAAATTTAATTTTATTTGTGGACGGTCTTTATTTGAGGATACATTTTATGTTTTTCAGCTGTTTACGCAAAGAGATTCAGTTCTCAAGGAAGATGAAGATCTGGAACTATGGGACAAGGTTGAAGTATGGATGATGTCCGATATTGAGTCAGATGAGGAAGGACGCCTGTTCCATCATTCTCCAAAGTGGAGAACAGTTGAAACAAATAACCTTATCGATGGAATAGATGATGCACTCAGCATAGTACGAAACTATTCTACATTTTCAGAACACAAGCCGAAACGTTTTGTTCCAGGACTAATTATTGAAGATTATTAGTTTATTTTATGTAACATTTTAGATTTTCATAAGTACACAGAAATTTTCTTTAAAAATTAAAAAGTAATACTCTATTTGATTTTAAATTGTATTTACAAACTATGGATAGGCCAACTTGATTTATCTTAGTAATGTTTGGGGAATTCTCGTCCTTTTTATATTTTGGAAGTAGCCCTTAGACGATGTCTGGTAACCCTAGTTAAAACACTGTTTTCGATGGTCTACCTTAGCTTGGGCGAATAATTGCATTTGCTTTTGCTTCCTTGATATCGCAAAATCACTCATAGCCAAGTCATAGTTTTTATTGCTATTGTCCCGTTAAATACTAATCTGCACTTTCTTTTATTTCTTATATTTCCTGCTGGATTTTTCGCGTGCCATGTGAGGACTGTACATAATATGTTTTTTAATTGTAAAAAATTTCAGAAAACGTTGCTTGGGGCTATTGTGCATGAAAAATTCAATTTGAAAAAAGAAAAAAAAATCACTATGATAATTATTGTTATAATTTATCAACCCCATCAGTTGTGGCTTGGATGATATCTTTGATAAAGGCTTGGATGATATCTTTGATACGGGACGAGGGAGATTTCTCTTCAGAATAGCATTTTCAAGTTTTAGTTCTTTCAGTCAGTCTTCTCTCTTGTTGACAGATTTCTTGAATTCTAGCTTCAAAGTTAGCAGTTTTTCTGGCCTTGCGGAGTTTGTAACGCTTTGCATTTTGTTCCTTTCTTTTTGATTCTGACCGAACATGTGTTCTAAGATGAAAAAGCAAATGGACTATTCTAATCATGCACAAACTTATGAACATATCTCAAGGGCTCACACAATCCAGACAAAAAAACGCAAAAACTTGCTATAGTATTGCATCTAAAATTTTACTTAACACGAATAAACACAAGCGTACACGTATTTTTTTATTAGCAACCATTTAATTTAAAAGCAACACTACTAAAAACTGTTAGTTTTCTAAGCAACTTTGGTAATGTAACCCATTTTTAAGCAAATTTTTTCTAACTTTGTTATTACAAAAATGTAAAATCGCTACCAAAAAAAACAAAAGCGAAGACTTACCCCTTTTACCCATCATAAATTCTTTGAAAGGGAGGTTAGCTATTCTAATTAACGTGATGCTTTATAATTGGGGAGTGGCTGCTGTAATTGGCTCAGATAGCCATAAAATGCCAGCAGAGTTCCTTGATTGAAAAGGCTATAATTGAAATAAAGAAATGGTTGCAATCAGAAAGGAAAGTTTTACAATGTAGCAATTCGGCCTGCCTGAACACCAGGTGATGTTAATACTGTATATTGATCCAGGTGACCAGGATGTGATTCGGTGGGTTTACATATGGCAGAAGTGCTCGAAAGCTTTCTAGGCTTAGTGATGAACATTTTTATCAAAAAACCTAATGGTTTATATTGATCCAGGTGACCAGGATATGATGCAGTTCCCCACCTGCCTGGACACTTCATGATGTGATTCCAAAGGAGTGTCACTGGTCTATGTATCAGTTTTTGTTAATTGTTACATTTGTTTCTCCTTTTTCATCACTCTTTGCATTTTCCATCTTCCAAGGCGGGTTTACATGTGGCAGAAGTGTTCAAAAGCTTTCCTGGCTTGGTGAGGAACATTTTTATCAAAAAACTTAATACTATGTATACACACTATTATGTATACAGTTTACTATGGTTTAACTGTCACGGAAAAAAGGCTGACACGACAATTGTAAGAAAACGAAGCCAAGACTAGCACATTACAACATATGCTTGATCAGGACCAACAGAACAATTGTTGCTCAGAATGTCCCAGTCTAGGCAGCCACGACGAATTCTACTCTAGTAATGTATAGGGGGAAAGCAAATAGCTAGAAAATATGTGTGGCAGAGAAGTGAACGGCAATGCAAACGAGGATCTAATGTAATGTGCCACCCATAGAAATAACAGGTTGTGTAAAATGCTCCATACTATAGAAAAGAAGGACCTGAAAAGAGCACTGCGACAAGAGCACATGCTAGAGACAACAAAGAGTTAAAGCGATAGGAATGCCACAAAACATAACTAGATATCATATATATAATAAAAGCGTAGTGTGAGATTTAAACATGGTCATGCGATTTCCTTATTTGGAAAACGAAAGCAAAATACAAGATTCTCATTAGCTTAAAACACTTTGAAAGAATCGCCAATCAGAAAAGGTAAAAAACTTTCGGGAAAAGCCACTTCAATTTTCCTGACGTAATCTTTATCAAACTTTTGATACGAAAATTGCAATAATTGCAATGGGAAAAATTTTCTAGAACTTCAAATGTACTTTACCTATTGTAACCAAACTTAGTACACCTGCTCCGCCAAATAGTTCTGAACATTTTAGGCCAACTTTGACGGTTGCCTGCTATAGCAACGACCTACGACGTCATTAAAGCCCCGATTTTCGAAAATTTTGATAACTTTTTTTATACTGTGCCTTTAGTGACTTAACTTGGTACAGATAAAATCCAAATGCTTATGAAATTTTTAAAGAAATTTTGACAGTTGGTTGCTTTGGCAACGGACTTTGAGGTCACTAAATGGTCAATTTTTGACATTTTTTTATAATTTTACTTGTACTTTGCCTTTTGTAACCTGGCCCACATATACCCGGAATGGTTCTAAAGAATCTTTGGCCAATTTGGGCAGTTGGTTCCTATGGCAACTGCCTATCTTTTACCCTCTCTATCACCTTTATTTAATAAAGACAGATAGTGCACTTGACCTGCACTAACAGGATTGTATGAGGCTTCACCGCCGTGTAATGCTTATTTTAGAAGGTGAATCTCTTATTAAATCATGTTAAAATTGCAGCGATCTATGATTGTATAAGTGCAGTAACTTAAAATATGAAAAAACCTGATAACAAGACCAATAATTTAAAGCATGTCGTAGAGATTTTAGAACATAAATATGGACGTAAGATGGCACGGCAATCTGTGACTGCATAAGCAGGCCAATACACTGCTTCAGTGTTGGTCCATGCTTTTTTGTGGCTTTATTATTAGCTCTTCTCACTGGAGCATTTATAAAAGTCTTGATAAGAAGACCAATACTTTCCCTTCCCAGACCAAACTTAGTAAACATAATCAGGTATTAGAGATTTAGGTATTACATTTTCAGGTATTAGGAGCATTAGTTATGCAGGTGTTAGACCTCATGTTTTAGAGATTTTAAATCCTTGGTTTGTCAGCAAGGGATCATGCAGAGATCTCTTGATGGGACTGTGTTACCAGGCCAATGCGACGCTGCATGTTGCTAGTACGCATTAATTTCCATCAGATATATTTGAACTACAGTCTATTTGAATCAGCAGTCAGTGTCTTTTTAGGTCTTCTATGCGTTTGAATATCAGACGCTTCCCTGCCCCTCACAGTCTACTATAGTTTGATCTAACTGCATTTGTACTCTCACTATAAAAAGCCGAAATTCATAAAGCTTAAGCTTATGAGCTTAAAGCGAGTACAATGCATGGAGAGAAAGCAAGTATAGAGAGCCTAGACTGGAAAATATGTGGACAGAGAAGACCACACTAATGAGCAACTCTAGCCATATATATTACAATCATACGCTGCCATGACTAAAAGACCATAAAATAGGAACTAAAAATATCTGAAAAATAGAAAAAGTAAAAAATGCATGGCATGAACCATGAAATACTATGACCTAGCAATATAAAATAGCAATACTAATTGGTATTGTGCCACAACCAGCTACTCCGCCCTTAAGGACCTGAAGTAAGCACATACCTAAAAAGGACATCGAAACTTGCGGCACACCACAACTGAATATAGGTTATGTTACATGATATGCGATATGATAAACATAATACAATGCAATATATAAGGATTCATCTTTGTACTATCCTACATATCCTACGAAACTGGGCGTACTAGTTGCAAAGCGTCATAAGGTAAAATATAATTACAAATATTTCTGTGTGAAAATACAATAGAAACATGTGCAATTTCTCAAGAAATCATATGCGAAAAGGGAATAAGCGAAAAAATGCATAACTTAAATACCGGGAAAAACCGAGAAAAGGCCTGATAAAATTCATCAAAGAATAGGGGAGTGTGCGCACTACCTAAACATATGCAAAAACGTAGAGACATACGAAAATACTTTTACTGCTCCCCTTATTTAAAATATATGTAAACGTATGCAAAATGTTTTGCAAAATTAGAATATTTGAGCTTACTTTTGAGCTTTTTAATATTTTAACAAATATCTCTCAGTAAAAACTCGCTTGAAAAACATTTACATAACAGCGCCTTCATCGAATACCCAAGAGACTAAAGACACAAAAGAACAAAAGGAGAGTGCAGAAATAACTGCGATAAAGGGGAGAGAGTCTATAACAGATATAAATAACACGTATTGGATAAGCAATGAAATTTATCAGTATTGATTTTACATGAACAGGTGTCATAAATTAGCGGCATCTTGTAATTCCTGTAGGGTTAAGTAACATACATAAGTAGTGAACTTATTTGCGAGCTCATATTAAATTTATTTTCAGTTACTAGAATTTGACTAACAGAAAGATTTCTTCCAACCAATCATCAAACATGAAAATGTTTTCATTTATACGAGAGGGGGGTGCCTAATCAAGGCTTTCCAATACTTCATTTTCAATATGTTAAAATAAACATGTTATACTAAGCTTAAAATAACGACTTTACTCAATTTAAAATGAAAAATATTAATTCTTACACAATGAGAATTTCATTGAAAAAACTTCATGTCAAAAAATCTAAAATTAGCAAGCTAAAATATGGACACGATCCATTCCATAAAAAGTCACTAGAATGAAATACAAAATACAAATAGCAAAATGCAAAATAGGAAAATACAAATTTTCTATAATTTTCATGCAATTTAAACATGCAAAATAAAAAAAATTATCAAACATACAGTAAAGAATTTAAAAGCAGCCTCTTGGTGGGATGACACCAACCAAGAAGAATAAGTAAGGTCAGTTCATTTTTCAATTTTGGTTTAACTCGATAGATTTGTACTAAATGATTTTAAATGGCAGTTTCAATCACCAACAACAGGGAAAAAGGTAGAAACACCTGATGAAACGGTAATTAAAGCAGCGTAAACTGAGTTTCAGTAAATTTAAATCACTATTCCTGGAAAGCCTTGGAGTACTTTCGCTATATCTACAGTCACTTAATGATAATAAAAATACAAAAATACGGTAGATTATACATATTATAATACAGGAAAACTTAAACCAAGGACATATTATAGCTTACCTGGATAGTGCGCTAAACATTTCCTTTGTTTCGAGGTATGAACGTCTTTTCAAGTCCTCTTGATAAGAGTAATTACTTTCAAATAATAGTAGATCCATGTTAGTTATAAATGTATGCAACAAATAATTAAGGAAACTGCATGGTCCCCTCATATTCATGATGCTCATATTCATAAGGGTCATAGGTAAAACTTTTTGCCCAGAAAGCCTTTTTTTATTTTCTGAGGACCTATTAAAAGTAGTGCCTAAAACGTAGTGTTTGAAGTTCTTTCAAAAATCAGGAAACTCTTGTTTTTGGACAATTCAATTTTTTGCTAAAACTTTCAAGGATTAACTCTTAAAAAATATCTATCATGTTAATCCAAATACGTCTAGTACACTGCCCATTCGATTGGCTGTGATCATAATTTATGAACTGACGCGTTAACAAATGCTATCAACTCTTGTTAGGTATTGGGAAATTCTTTTGCTAGAAGCCTCAAATTCTAAATGCCTTGATGGGAGAGGTGATTTCAAAAGTAACATTAAATAACAAAGTTAGTTTCAAGAAAAATGTGATGTGTTCTCTGCTGTTCACAATAATAACTCCTTGCTTAAACCATTAGAAGTACACATATCATCATGAAATAACAAAGAAAACTACTACGCTGTCCTTGAACCAACAAAATATTCTGAAATGATTCTTCTACTTTAGAAACAACACATCTTGCAGATATAGCTTGAAGTGAAGTGTTCTCTTCAAAATGTGTTGTATTCCAAATCTGCATGGGTGAATTGAAACCATAATAATAACTGAATGGATGTTCTTTAAAGAAATGCGCCTTCATGAAAGGAACTGTAAGAATCTTGCATTCACCCTGATTTTGAGCAACTGTTACTTTAACTTTGAACATCGACAAAATAATATAGGGTCTAGCAGATAAAGGATGGAATACCGTAGCACAGATACCAGATGAAGAACCGCAACGATAGTCATTTGAAAAATAAATATCTCCATTTTGTTCAACACAAATAAACAGACGAAAGCGTTGATTCTTTCGACTTGTAAAGTTTCTTCAAGGTTGCAACCGAGCATGATGTTATGACAAATATAAACAGACAAAAAGAATTTTTTCAAGGTAAACGTTGTTGGCCAATATATGCGTGGGCGAAGATTTATACTTCTAAAAGACGAATTAATAACCCCTACCCCCAATTGAAACTTTCCTTTTCCCAGCTAGCTTTTTGAAAGTAGAAATCTTTGGGAATTTCAATTCCGATATTCACAGGTTTTGCATGAACGAAAATACTTTATACAAGATTCTTGATTCTTGAACAGTGAAAATATCGAGAAAACATGTATGCCAGTCTGCTTGCCAATGTTCACATAGCATGATAAAACAACAAAAAAATTACCTTTTGATGCATGGTATGATAGAAACCCACAGCATTTTCTTGTAGCAGGTAAATCTGACTATATGCAAACCAGAGCAATACGATAATTCCTTTGAATCTCGTCTTCATCAAATTTAACACTCCTCCACAAAATTTGCAATTCATATACAAGTGGTTTCAGAAATGTGTTAATATTGTGTTCAGGTTCTCTTGGCTCTGGTATGATTCCAACAACAATATAATTTTTTTTATAGCGGAATGCAGGAGGCAAATTTAATATTGCTAAGAGAAAACTCAGAGAAAGTTGAATTCAACTTGTTTGATCAAGCTATAATTTTCAAGTCATACCAAGATTATTATAGCAACCCATGACGTGCCCATGTTTCTTGTAGAAATTTTCTTTTACGACTGATTTTTTCTTAAGTGGAAACGCAGCTTTACTATGGATATACACTCATAAATAGCGGAAGATTTAAATAACGGAAGATTAAAATATGCATTATCTTATTTATTCGAAAAATGTTATGCAAGAAAGGATTTGAATAGATAGTCTATAAACACAGCATTATCGAATGCTGTGAGAAGTATTTATATGAGAAACACTTTTGGATCTTTTTTTTGTTACCAATGAGAGTAGAATGTTAAAATAAATTCCATTGTTTGTTAAATTGAACAGAGCTCAATGATTGGATAAAAAAGCAGTCTAAATCCGTTTTTGATGAAAAATGTTTAATGCTTACTTTTTTCGCAAAATATTTTGGGTACTGTTTAGCAGGCAATCATCTTATAGGAAAATTTCGTCCAGGAAAATACAGAAATATAGAAAAATATATCAAGAACCAAGGAAAAAGTTTTATACATAACCATTGTGTTGGGACCAATCCGATGCTATACAAATTAATTTATGCTAATTAAGAAATTTGATGCACGAGGCAAGAACCTCCCCCATCATAAGAATTTTGGATTTTTTTCAGCCAGTCCACATGCAAAAATGTTGACTAAGAAGATCATTCTATGGTTAGTAACCTCTTTCTAAAATGGATCAAACAGTCACAATATGTATGTATAACATAGCACAGTATATAGTGTGATATGTCCATACGAGATGTAATAGTATTGAACCGGAGAGAAGTGACTCTAATGGTGTTATTTGAAATGTGATCCCAGGCAAAGAATCATGGTGTAGTTGAACCACGTAGACTGGCTACCTGTGCTATACATATCCCTAAACTGCCACAAGGCTATTAAAGTAAAATATGTCTACATGGTAGTTACACAATGATGGATATCTAGTTCTGAAAGCAGTGATATGTATAGCACAACACAACGGTTTATTTACTAGTATACGGGAATGCTTAAGTAAATTGATACAGATTGTAAATTGATTGTAAGTTTAGTATGATTTTGTTTATTTGTAATGATGTCATTATTGATGCTATTGATTTTTTTACTCTGTTTTGACGTATTGTTTCTAATAATGTCAGCATACATACTCTGAATTTTTGGCTCTACTACTTTGACTTTATATTTAGGGCACCTGTTAAAGGCAGCACTGTGTTATTTGAATTTTTTAAGGAATTTATACAGATCCAGTCCGCCTTGTTGCAATTGATGTAACAGTGAGTTTTGAACATCTAAGGCATATCTTTTTTGCTTTGCAAGAGATAGTGGTGTGTTCTAAGCTGTGGCAATTACCACATCTTCTTGCTGTATAGTCTGTTTCTACAAACGTTCTGATTTCGTGGATAATCTTGTTAAATCTTAATAACTAACATCAGTGATTACATCAGGGATAACTAAAAATGCATTGTCAATATGGTTTTCAGGAATATCAATTGCAAGTGGGTCTTTGCTGTTATACTAATTTTTGGTGCTATTCATTAAGCTATCCTCACAGCGGCTCCCTCCTAGCGAGGTAGCCATTATGAAAGTTTAAAATAAATGTATCTATGAAGACGCGTTGCTAGGATACTAGTAAGGAGATTTACCAAGTTTAAAGTAATTAAGTTTTTTCTTTTGTTAAAACAATAGGAAGAAATCTTAAAGTAAAATGTTTTTGAATGAATTTTTGAAGAGAGAAAAAGTGTTTGTTTACATAAAAAAGATTTGACTTACTAAAAAAATTCGAAAAATAATATCAAATTAGACTAGCATTTTTCTTGATTTTAGGTTCTCTGATGATACAAAAAAAAAAAAAATGAGAATAAAAAAACGGCCGTATGGCAGGGGACTAACCTCGTTCTTGTGCAGGGGATAACCCCTACGAGGGAGGGATGGGGGTCAGCAGACTTACAATAAGTCAGTATAGCTGATGGAGAAACCAAAATGTGAGAAGTCCGGAACTTTCCCGCCAATGAAAAGGGACGTTGTCGAATCGAGAAAACCTCTAACGTTTGTAGTTAGCTTATGAACTTATGAAAGCTAGTTTGTGTCGGATAATCCACTGTAAACAGTAAGTATCCTTGCTAAGGAAACAGATATATTAAATTACTGTGCTTACTAGAATTTGTTTTCTCTTCCCAATACAGACAACTTAGATATTCGCTTTGAATGGCTACTAAAAATCAATACATCCTCCTCCAAAATAGTACGGGCAAATTTTGAGATTTTGTCAAGATTCTAGGGACACATTGTCATTTTGATATTTTGAAAGACCAATGTATGTAGATAAAGAATCGCCATGGTTTCCAGTCTGGAGAGGTGACATGCAGCTGAACTAGGAGGTATATCCAGAGTTTAACCATATTTAAGATAGGCTTTTTTATGTACGTTAAAAGCATGTGGGGAGAACATTATCCTCAATTCTCAACCAAATGCAATAAAACTTGCCACAAATATAAAGTAACACATGAACTTTCAAAAGTTAAAGAAATTGACCCCAAAGGTCACGTGAAAAAGTGATAACGTCGTCAAAAATGCCAAAAATTGGAGATTTTCTAGGTTTTTCTATTTCCCTTGGGATTTTCCTAGAAACATTTTCA
The DNA here is from genome assembly GCA_025330745.1 of Cladonema radiatum. Classification (NCBI taxonomy): domain Eukaryota; kingdom Metazoa; phylum Cnidaria; class Hydrozoa; order Anthoathecata; family Cladonematidae; genus Cladonema; species Cladonema radiatum. The sequence goes on along the minus strand of JANSTP010108784.1, from coordinate 1,302 downwards.
AAAAAATTTTTAAGATTTTTCCGAAAAAGGCAAAAAATCGCAAAAGGGGGTTGCTTCACAAAATGTCTTTGATTCAGAGAATCATGTTAGATTTTAAAATTTTTTAGGCTGGATCAGTTGAAGTGATTGATGATCTGCAAAAGTATCGTAGGGTTTCCATTTTAAAAATTTAATTTTTGTGCTATCTGTCAGCAAAGTTGCAGTTCGCTTTTTTTGCGTATTTAAGGAACAAAAACGACCCGATCTCATCAACGGAGAAATTTTAAAAATTTCCTAAGACACTTTTGAAAAATAAAGCTTGCTCATTCCAATGGAATTTAAATGAATTTCTGTGAGGCTGTACTTTTCCCAAACGAAGACAAAAATTCATGAAAAAAATGTAAAATATTTGCTCGAGATATATGTAAAACAAGATTTTATTTTGTAAAGAATGAAGAATGTGAGTATAAAATATTTTTATTATACTGAATGAGCTATCAATTAAATATAGACACTTTTATTTTAGCAATAAGAAACGAAAAAATTGTTCAAACTGAAACAAATGTTCCACTGTGTGTTCACAGTTTAATATAGCATAAGTTTTTTAAAAACTTTCACTTGTCAATCAAGGATCATTTAAAATTTTTTCTTTTTCTGAAGAATAACTAAATTAAATAAAATTTTTAAAATAGTTTTACATCATTAAAAACAGCAGAAAAAAGTCTACTAGAAACTCAAAAATTCAAAAAATAGATATTTTTAAATTTCCGCAAAGCGAGAATGTTATTAAAATGAGTGTGTATTTTTATCTTATATTTCTTTCATGTTCCATTATCCCCGTAATGTCAAAATGTCAAAACGATACTTGAAAGAGCAGTGAAAGCAAAAATCAAATAATCAAAATGGCAACCATGTTATTTCATAAAAGTGTTGTTTGTTAAACATATTACTGTATTTAGCAAATTGCAACGCTTTTTGTGCTATTTTTTGCCACGAATGCAGCATTTTAGATGTCTCTGCGATATAATTAAAGTACAATTAAAGTTTCGATTGTTGAAGAAAGAACTTTTAAAGAGTTTTCGACTAAAGTGCATTTTTTGTAGAGAAAAGAGAAAACATTGGAATTCATCATGGCAACAAACAACATGTTAAATCAGCTAGTAGTCCAAGGGCATTCAATGGAGCTGTTCTAGAAAAAGGCTGTTCTGTGACAGTTTTCTCCTGTGGCAGAGGTAGTGTTCTTACTTAATCCTTCGGATCCTCCTGTGGCAGAGCTGGTGTTCTTACCTAGTTCTTAGGATTCCCCTAGGAGCCTTTTGCATT
>JANSTP010108562.1:1387-13096 GCA_025330745.1 Cladonema radiatum | reverse complement strand
GTGAAAATGAATATATATCAAATTAATTTTTAAAGCCTTCTTTTTCCCCTTCCTTGTAAAAATTATGGGCCCCTTGATAAATTTTCCCGGTGGCCATCTAAGGTCTCAGTCCGCCCCTGACATCTATGGCAATTGGTGGTGCAGCGAACCATGATGGTTGCAAATACTGCATGACATAGCACCAGCTGATACAAAAATCATGTTGTTCCATTTAGTTTACTGTTTTGTGATAACAGGTCTGAGAACCCTACAATCATCGTCAATTTCGTTACCCGATTCTAGGAAGATGGAACAAATTAGAAAAAGCAAAACATAAGGCAAAATATGCAAAAACATTTGCATAAACAAGCAAAAACAATTGATTTTCCCGGGAAATGGAAAAAATAGTACACTAATTTTGAAAAAATTAAAAATATATCTCCAATAGACCTTTCCCACAGCGAGGTCACCTTGATATTTTCGAATGGTACTTAGGCAATTTGGTACTTACACTTAATTTGATACTTATACAATCTATTTTATGAGAGAATCGTACAAATTAAAGAAACAATGAAATCGATGCAAATCGAGATAGAAAGCAATTGGATCAGACCGTACACAGTAGTCAAGTTTACTGCTCAAAGCAACATTTTACATCAACTGCTCCACCTTTCGTAAGAATAGGCAATCTAGAATAGTGATGTATAAAAATGTTGATTAATGTTATAATAGCTAAACTTCGAAAAAGCTGTTTCCAGTACAATAGTTTTGTTAGTGCTACATTACAGAAGAAAAAAAAAAGAAAACTGAAGTTGGGATTTTTAGAATTAGAATGGATAGACCATGATCCAAAACTATAAACAGGATTGCAAACTAATTTGAGAAACAGCATATACTACAACATACAAAGGCAATGCTTATCCTTCATTTTAGGGTTGATTGAAAGAGAAAAAGATACAAGTAAATCTTCATATAGAAACTGGATAAATAATACTTTTCTATACTGATTAAATTAAAGCTACTTAAGAGAATAAGAAGTGCTATTGTACGAACTTCATGGATAAGATCAATATTCATTATCGTAATCACCCCCTGCAGAGAAAATAAATTTGGCTTTTTTAAGAATTATAGTATGCAAACAAATATTACCACATTATGATGCAGACCAAAGATACTGATTAAAATATATAAATGTATGCATGAAGATAAAATATAGTAAATCAAGAGGTAAAGTTGTAACATTTATGATCATTGATGTCCTAGAATAGCCGAATGGAAAAAGTACCTGGAAAATTAATTAAATCGGGATTCAGTTACTTCTTTCAATTACAGAAACCTTATTACAGAAACCTTTTATTGGCTCGCCATTCATACTTGTGTATACTAAGTATAGTGTATAGAAGTTTAGTATGGATTTACCCTCAATGGATTTGTGTAAAAGAGGACTAGAACTAGTATAACTTAAAGATTTGTAAGTCAACCAATTTAAAACATCTGACAAGAACGTAATGAATATTTACATATGCTCAGCAAGCTCACGTTTTACCTTCGTATTAAAGGATCACAAACTTATAGGCTATAAAATTTGTTTTGCTGTTGTTCTTTTATTTAAAAATTCAGGAAAATGTTAGGGAACTAGGCCACCTGACCCCCCGTCTGCTAAGGGTCTGTATACTAAATAAATTTGGCATATGATTTCGTTCCAAGCATAAAATATAAATATTTATTGCAATAGAAAAGTGTATTGTATAGCTTCGTATTTAGAAATTAATATAATAGACTGCATTGAAGAAACAGGAGCAAAACTAATATGACTTCTAAAACTGTAAAATAGCCAGTTTGAAAGATGCAGAATTGAAAAAAAAATTTGTCCGCCAACCATGGTGGTGAATATCTAATCCCTTCCCCCTCAACTCTTATGACGTTGCTAAAGTTCTTTTAATTTAGTTCAAGTTATTTTAACTATGCAGTACCAAATTGAGAGATTTTCACTCAACAACGCTTTCACATGTCACATGTTTTTGACAGGCTTGAAATCTTGAAATTTTCAGAACCATATGTTTCCCATTATATTCTAGCTGCTATAAACTTTTCATCAGGTTCCTAACCTTTCATGAAAGGGGGCAAAAGGATCTAAACTTAAATTTTTTATGAAAGTACAAAAGCCACAGGAATAAAGTAAGCACACCTAGTTGGGGGATTTTGCAAAGTATTCAGACAAACCTACACCATATTTTTCAGGTAAGATATGAAAAGACATGCTTACAATCTTTCAAACAATCTCCAGGCGTTCTGGGTTTCCATGTATACCTTGGAGCCGCCAAGTACTTTCGGTTTCTCATATTGCTTAGCAAAAGAAAATAGTCCGGAAAATTAAGGAAAATTCATGGGAAGCATGAAGGAAAATTTATTAAAGTCTCAAATTTCTAAATATTTTCCCGAAATTTCTCTGTATAAATTAGTGTCATATGTTTATATACTTCCTCTGGATTGACTTTCAACACATCACTGCATGCATAGTTTTATAAATGCTCAAAAATAAAACAAAAACTTCTTTGGCTAGTTTTGATAGATCTTTTTCTCGAAAAGCAAAGTTTCATTTATAAATTCCAATTCGGCTTTAGAAATGGACACTCAACTAACCATGCCTTTATAAATTTCTAGAAAAAATACAATCAGCTCTGGATAATAAAAAGTATTTGCTTGTAGTATCTTCTTTGACTTTCAGAAAGCCTTTGATTCGATCAATCATAACATACTATTAAAAAAGCTTGGATATCTTGGTATCAGGAATGTTTTTCTAAACTGGATGCAATCTTCCTTCTGTGACAGAACACACTATGTCAAAATTGGTCTAGCCAAATCTTTGGCGTACCTCGCGATTCAGTTTTAGGGTCCTTGTTTTTTGGTTTTTAATTTTCATCCTTGATTTATATATCTCCCTAACAGATCGCTTGACCATACATTATGCTGATGCTACAAGTGCGACATTCAAAGATAATTTATTGAAAAAGATTCAGAAGCAAGTTTAATTCAATTTGAAAAATCTTAATGATTGGCTGAGAGCTAAAAGGATCTGTATGAATGCAAATAAAACTGAGATCATTCTTTTTTGATCCAAAGCACATCACAAAATTACGAAACATACGAACATTAGATTGTCTGGGCAGAAATTTAACTTCAGTTCATCAGTGAGATATCTTGGCCTTATACTAGATGAAAACTTGGCATGGAAAGATCATATTCTCCCATGGAAAATAAAACTTTCACGAGCTACTGGCCTGCTGCTGACTCGATCAATAATGATCTCAGTAAGATGATCTATTCTTGTATTTTCATGATAATCTCCTCTATGGTTGCCAGTTATGGGAACAGAAACGTAGTGTTATGAGAAATAAAGCTTTAGCTCTCCGAAGTAAATGTATTTGAATAATCTCATTCAAGACAACGTTAGGTAGCTCAGCACCTCTATATAAGAAGCATGAAGTGTTAAATCTTGAAAAGCAGGTATACTATGAAAACGTAATGTTTTTCCATGATAGCCTTAATATAAACAATCCAAAAGTGTTTCAAACCATGTTTATGAAAGTCAACATGACCCATAATCATCACACAAGAGCTTCTCATTGTGATCAATTTGTTCCACTCAATGCAATATCTGACTATGGTACCTACGCTGCTAATTACGAAATGATGAATAATTGGAACATACAGAGATTCAATATTTTTTAAATTTTTTTAACTGGACATTTCAGTTGTGTAAAATGGTAAATAATTATTACTTTGTCATTAGTATATTAATGACAAAATTATATGTGCTTGTTCTTTTTCTTCCATCTTTCTTTGTCTTTATCCCAGTAATTTACTTTTCTTTCTTTTTTCTTTTTTTTTTTCTTCCTTTCTGTCAACAATAGTCATTGTTAACTCTTATTTGCTTTACGCTACAATTGTAAAAATGTGTCAACATAAAATATAGAACTACTACTACTGGTACTACCACTACTGCTACTACTGTCAGATACCGTATATATTTGTTTATATTTTTAATTCTCAAACGGTAGAATTTTTATTTGTACGGATATAGACTTAATTTAATTTATTTATTTAACCTACGCTAAATAATGTGACAGTGTAGTGAATGTTAAAGAAATACAGTATACGCTCGATAAGTGGAACCTCCATGGGACCAAGAAAAACTGTTCCACTTATCGAATGTTCACTTATCCGATGCGCTCGATAAGTGGAACCCTAATGAAATAATGAAAGAAGTTCCACTTACCAAATTTTTTCTTATATTTTTTAGTTTTCTTCTGAATTCTTTTGATCTAACTTCAGCTTATAACCACCATCATACGCTATTCAAAATCTTTTTCCTGAGTCTGTATGAAGAACTGAAATGCCATGAAAATTAAAACCTACACCCCTCCCCACAGTACAGGGAGGGTAGAATCCGCCATACGGATCACATTTTCCTCTATATCTTTAGCTTTAAATACCGTAAAACTCTATTAATAAGTTTTGAGTCGATTCTGGAAAAAATGTATGGTCCATGATCCAGGAACCAGGGATATGAAATTACTTATAATTCAAAGATGTTCAGTGCAACCACACGGAAAAAGTTCTCGACCCAGAGAATATTGGTCGGTTTGGCACTACCAAAAATGTTTTATCTTTCGGAGGAATATTTGATCTCTAAAGACCCACAGAAGAAAAGGGTTAGTACTAGGGGAAAAAGATAAGGCAATATATTGCATGAATAATAGAAGCTGTTGAATAGTTGACAACAAAAATTTACAAAATAATTTAAACCTATTTCAACCGGGATGTCGATGGGGGTATTCCACCCGTAGGGGGGGTATAACCAGGATCCAAACGTCGTCTGAACTTGAAACTTTGCATGGTTGTAGACCCTTGTAAATACTTTTAAAAACTGAAAAAAATTTGACCTTGAGCTCGCCATTTTGATGACGCCATCACTGATACTTTTCGAGATGGCATATTTTTATTTTCATATGCCTTAGTAAAGGGTGGCCCTCTCAATATTCTGGCAACCACTTTTTTCTGTCCAGTCATAGTAAAATAGGTTGGAACTTATGAGAAACAAACAAATAAGCTACTATTGAGCTCAATTTGAGTGATTGTAGGGCCTAGAACCCACGTAATGGTATTATGTCACTTTAGGTCACTTTATGTCACAGGCAAATCTTTGTTACCCCATACAAGTACAAGTTTTTTGCATGATGGTAGACCAACAAAACAATTACAAAAGTAAAAGAATTTGCCACAGGGATGACGACATCATTGAATTGTTTATCGACCCCGCACCATTGAAAACGGGTAAAAAATGGGAAAAATCGAGTTTTTTATCCCTCTAAGAATTAATTTCATCTGTTTTAGCACTGACTCTCCGTAAAAGTCTTCAACCTTTTGAAATAAAACAAGAAAACCATTTGTTGGATCCAAAAAATGCAATTAGAGCATTTTTTGATAATTTTTGGTAAAAAATGGGCGGCCCAAAATTTTTGACAAATTTTTTCACCATTTTATTTCCCATAAAATTTTGAAAAATGTCACCAATCATCATGCTCTAATCTAGAATACAACAGAATTAATTAAAAAAGGTTTTGCGAAGGGGGGGGAGTTAAATTTACACCTCCCCACCCCACCCCCGGGGTGAAACAGGGTTAAATTACACATTATTCTATGCAAATCGATAACTCATTAGGCATAACTACCGCCATAAATTTTTTTCAACGGATTGACGCCCACTAACAATCGTGAGTATAAAGGATTTGTGGAGGTTTCAATTTATAACATGAGGTAGCATAGCGATAAAGCATAGCCTTGCCTCAGCCCAAGTGTTGAAAGAAGAAAGTTGAAGTCGGTTGCACAAATAACTAAAACAATAAAAATAATTTTCGCTGAAAACGCATTCTGGTTCGTCAAACCAATCATTTAGATAGTTTTCCATTTCAATTAAGTCTTGATCATCGAAAAAGCAAGCTTGATCACAAAAGCAGTCTCTTGGAAAAAAATATTGTTGATTTGGTCGACTGAAGGACTCGCTAAATTTTGATTTACTGATATAGTTGCTATTCCAAAAAGTAAGTATTGATTTAAGTCTCTTTGGAGAAGAGGCAAAAAACACTACTGCAAGCACGGAATTCGGATCTCATCTTGTAAATTTACATCTTTGTCATCTACAAGATTGTGGAAAAACTCAATGTATTGGCTCCGTCCCCTTCTAAATTACGACCACCATGCTTCTATTCGTTGGTTGGAAACAGGAGATCCATAATAATGAGCTTTCATTGCTGCAAAAACATTGTCTTGATTTCGTCCGAGGAAACATTGTTAAACTGCTATTATTCCGTTTTCGGTACCACAATCACTTCTTATATGGCTCGGCAAATATCGAAGTTCTTTAACCACCGTAAGATAAGTGGACGCTGTGACATGTGGATCGTTCTTTCACCGAAGAACTTTAAGCCATATAAGTTTTCGGCTAAGACCATCAATGCAAGCATGGATGGGAAAACCGTATCTTTTTAATTTATTGTAACCGTCAAGGTGCCAGGTATCGTTTGGTTCACATGATCTATAATTTCTTGGCTTGAGTTTCCTGAATCTTCTCTGTATGACGGAATTTGGATCTAGCTCTCTCATTAGATGCATGACTTTGTCTCGAGGAATATAAACACTGTGGTTTAACCATAAAGTATGACACATCGTTCTATAGCCCATCAGAGAGCCGGGACGGCCCAATTCATTTGAAATAATATCTCTTGCTTTTCTAATATTATCATCATACTTACGTTTTGTGAAACAAAACTGTGTTAGTATTGTTTTCAGTGTCCGCTCACTATTTTTTAAACCATGATCATTTTCTAAGAATTTTAGAATAACGTGGTATGTAAATCCCTGATTGAAGTAATGTGTAATAACCGCCTTGAATTCAGACTGAGGACGTTTGGAACCACAGTTTGAGCAATAGTTGCAATTACTTGGATCACGATGCAAACAGTATTTGCAGTCCTCCATTTATTTGAATACCTAGAAATATATGTAAATTAAAGGTACATTCCCGTCGAAAAATTTATTTGATTATCCGCTAGAAAATTGAATTTTATGCTTCTTCTGAAAATTTCATTCGAAAGTACGCACTATGAGTTGAGATATAGTCATTTGAGGTTTAAAAAAAGAAGAAAATACAAAATTTCATTCATTCACAAATATTAGCAAGTAAAATTACCCTTTTTTGTAAATTTTGAGAGTCTACAACTCTACAACCAGATGGAGTTTTCATGCAAAATTTTCAGTGATAGTTCAAATTGTAGAACACTATCGAATTATGCAATAAAATTTTCGGCGGGAATGTACCTTAAATACATAATACTGGCTACTTTGACTGGCTCTTAGTTGGTTTCTTCCAGACACTCACAATGAAAAAAAACACTAAGATAGAAATTTGGCCTTTTCGCTGCATTATATTGTTATCAATTGTCAGCCCAATTACCGGATACAAAAATGGTGATATTTCCCATAACTTTTTAACATTTTTTTTCTAGCTTCAATTTGGAAAACAGGCAAGCAAACAAATAATCCAAAGTAGGGAAAAGGAGAAGTGACAATTGGTGTAATGGGGTTGTATTGTTCCCGAAAACTTTAAAAACTAAGCAATTATCCTGAGATAAAATTTCAACCCATAAAGTAAAAGAAAGTTTCAAAAAAAAAAAACGAAAAGAAAAAGAAGAATACTTTGAATAATCATGCCAACTTGGTCTGCTTCAACCTACTTTTACCGAAAAATGCTAAACGCTGAACAAAGAGCGTTATATTTTTTCATGTTTTTGGAAAAAATAAAGGCAATTACTATTCAAAATAATTTCAGAAGAGCAAAAAAAAAAAAAAAAGAAAAGAAAAGAAAAGTCAAAAAAAAAATTTTTGCATTTTTGACGGAAAAGTAAACCAAAAAACAAAAGCGCGTACAGTCAATATTAATTTGCCGTTTTAAAGACTGTTAACTTGGGTAACAAAGAACCTGAAGCCATGGAAATACTATAGAATAATGTACTCCAAATAAAATATATTGAACATAATCGACATACAAGCATAAATATTTAGCTTGGTACTAAGAATAAAGTATAATACAGCAGCGTACAAAAATTTGAATAAAAGTTAGCATTTTGTGAAAATATATTCTGTTAATTCAAAATATTTCGCTATTGTTTTTTTTTTTTTTTATTTTTGGCTATTTTCGAATTAATTTTCTGGAAGCTGACCAAATGAAGTATCGAAAAAGCCTTGGTGGACATAAAGACGAATCCAATTAAGCGGGGAAAGATAATACATTGGATATTTTTAAAAATTTCAGGTCTATGTTTTCGAGTCTTTCTTTTGGAGATTTATATAAATCAGCGAATAAGTGGAAAACTTGCGAAAATTGTGAACACGTAATACCAACAAATTGATATAGCTTAACAGAATCAATAAGTTAAATAAAATTAACAAATTAAATTAACAAACAAAACATCGTAACAATTAATGGTTGTATATAGTCAAATTTATGTTTAGGCTAGTGTAAAGCCAGGGGAGCACAAAATATTGTCAATTAAAAGCTGTTTTAAACGTTTTAAAGTCCGAAAAAGGTTAGAACGTGGTATTGTCACCGCAAGAATGCAAGTGTTTGTGACAAACTGAGTACCGAAATTTTTAGATGCGATTTGTTTGAAATAAATGTTTATTTTCTTCGTCTTTATATCAGAATTGACGGACGAGTTACCCGTGAAATATTTGAGTATCGATGAAAGCTTCAGGTGACTGATAATGAACTGAGAACTGGCAGGGTCATAATATTCCACTTCTAATTTTCCTTTTCTTTCAAGTTCTTCCAGGAAAGCATATAAATTGAAGATTATATCTTCTTCGATTGATTTATCGTTGTCGTTTTCGGCATAATTAATTTTTGAACATGATTTTATTTCACTGGCTGTAATAATGCCTTGGGAAGTCAATTCGGTCAATGCTTCCGTTTTGTACATCTGCAATAGGTCGAAAACTCCCGATAATACCACACCATCAGTTAATATCGATGACTTTATGCCGAGCTATGCTACGGCAAAAATCTAACGGTGTCACATGAATATCACATTCAGGCATCCCCGCATCGTATCTCTCTTCAAAGTTCTTCATTAATATTTTTGCATTTTCGGAAGTTGAATCTTTTATCTTGTGCAGTTTTTCTTGCAGATTTACGTCCGGGATGTCCTCAGTATCTGAATTGGTAACCAGAGAAAGATCCAAAATATGAGAAGCAACAGAACCACATAAACTACGTGGCCCTTGGCATCCATGCCTTAAAGCTAATTCAATTAATAAGCGGAAGAATTCAAACTCTCTATCAGAAAGTTTTGCATTATTGTGAATTGGAGAAAAGTTATTTGCTGGACCTTGTAGAACAACACTGACCGCAGAAACAAAAATATCACTAAAAAAATCCCGTGTTAAGCCGCCCGAATCCTGCTCGCATTCTCCAATAAAATTGATGTAAAGTAATTTTCCAAATTCTTCTTTGGATAAATGGGAAAACTTCATTTTCCTGTCTTGCCACAAATGACGACGGCAGATACTCAGAACGGTTCTTTCTTCTTTTTCCGTTAAAAAATCGGGGACGCCAAATCGCTCTTCAATCGCCTCTCTTAGGTTTTTGGCGGACAACGTTTTTGGTGGCATTTCACTAAAAGAGTGCAAACAGTTTTTCATAATTTTACAAAACCCAATCATTGGTAATGCAATAAAGAAAGCAATGATTCTAAAAGAAAAACAAAACAAGAAGAGATTGAAATCCGCCTTTTGCAAGTTTCAAAGCATACAATACAACTCTCATAGACCTTTGTCTCCTTCGAGCACATCTACACATCTTTGTTATGCATACGTTTAAGCGGACTGAAATTCTGTACGCACTTGCAGTACGGTTCAATGTGGTATAGTTTTTAGATTTTCATTATAATATTTCTCTTAAAAGATTTGCGTACATTTTGCGTACACGTTACTTCTGTTTGTTGATGGGCTGAAGATGGAAAAATCCCAAAATGAAGACTTTTGGTACCAATCAATTTCAAAATCTAATGAACTGCAAATAAACTGAAACAGATGGAAACTTACATGTTTGAAGATATCTCTAGCAAGGTTGATTGCATCTATATCCAAGAGCTCTTCAATTTCACTTCCTTATAAAGAAAAATAAAAGAACTTCATTTATTGTTTGCAAGCCAATTCAGTAAAAGTCAGGATAAAATATAGCATTCAAGCAAATTTGATAGTCATCAAATCCTAACCATAACGGTACATTTATTTATGTTACAGATGACTAAAATATATTACTAACCGGTGTTTGCGCTATGTCTTAGCATACCGTCTTCAATTATTGAATTATCAGCCCTATATAAAGATATAAATATGTATTCAGAGACTTAGGTCAGACCAACCTTGGTAAAAGGATATTTTAGATTTTTATATTGCGGAAGAAAGGCTTAACGAACAAAGAAAAGCTATCGCTTTTACAGAATTTGTTTCCTTGAACAATGCTTTATTTAAAAACTACCATTGTTCAGGATAACAGTTTAAGTTTTCCAAAATATAAAATATTCAAATGTGTCACTGGGTTTCATTGACAAATATGTTTTTAAAAATGTTATTAAAATGCTGTTTGTAAATTGACATTGAGAATCATTGCAAATCAAGCCCTATAAGGAAGAAAAGAGTAGACGACACAACGTTTTTGTAAGCAACAGTACTGCAAAGTGATTTTTTCAATAACTAAAAGTTAACATAAGCAATTTTTTTAAAAGAAATTTTAGAAAATTGAAAATTCTATAAAAAATCAATGGGCTTGAATTGAAAATGTTGAGCGAAATAGGAAAATGCTACACTACTAAGAGTAAGACATTTTACTAGTGCAAATTCTGAATGGTTCTAAACAAAAGCAATCTCTATTTTAGCCAAATACTGACCAAAATAAAAAAAAGAACAAATAATGTTAATAAAAAAATGATAGACCATATTCAGAAATAAAAACAGCTTACAACGTTTCCCTTCTTCGAAAAGGGTTGTACGATCCAGTAAATGTTGATGATGATACTGAAGGCATCTTGGGTAAACAGGAATTCCTAAGAAGACAAGCATTGCCATTGGTCTCAAGAAATAAACTTAGAAAAATATAATATATTTTCTCATTTTTTTTAAGTAAAAACTGATTAACTAATCAAGCATCAAACTAGCAAACGGCGCAAAATTTCTTGTCCAATCAATTAATTTGTTCATTTTTAATGTTGTCATACTCTCTTAAACGTTCTCTCTACAATGCTATGATAAAAATATATATTAGCAAGGATAATATTAGTTAACAATAGTTTAAACTGGATTAAAGTAATCTGAAGTATCAAAATGTATGGTAAGATGAAAAAATAGTCAATAAAATAAATATCGTAGACAAACTCATATGGTATCAGGGCAGTTGGTTTTGAATTACTGGCATAGAAATAAAAACCTACAATGTGTCCTATGTTACTACAGCAATGAAGTAGTGTTAACAAAACTTTGTTTTAGCAAACTTTTAATTTTTCCATGCATGTCAAATATAAAAAGCCCTGTATTGTTTTTAATTTACAGACAACATTTATCTCTTATCATTCCCATAATAATTAAACTTTTTAGAAAAAAGCTAATAAT
>JANSTP010108340.1:0-13101 GCA_025330745.1 Cladonema radiatum | reverse complement strand
ATTTGATGGCGGCTTGCTTGTCGTAGCTGTTCTTTTTCGAACCTGCGGCTTCTATTTAAGGGCGGCTTGTATTTGCTATTTTTCATCTAAAAGGCGGCTTATATTTGAGGGCGGCTTTTATTGGAGGGCGGCTTCTATTCGAGAAAATACGGTATTGTGCTGTATTATTTCGTGGTAGTTCGCTGTATTGAACAAAATACTGCTCGTGACCACAGCTTGCGGACTAGAAATTCCATTGTCACTCATGTTTTTATTTGTATGCTTATGAATATACTGGAACGGTTATTGAAGAAGACAACAGTGACGCCGAAGATGAAATAATAGCAATCAAAGAGAGTAATTCACAAACTATTAACAATCTCACACAGCTTGTAGGCTTTAGTTATTCCTAAAATGAGGATTAAAAGTAACTCTGAATACGAAAAAACTTTGATAACCGAATCGTTTTTTCTTTACCTGAAACCAAAATTTAGTCGGAAAAAGTGACTAATTTTATATGAATAGATTTATGTGCCGTCCCCAATTAGCAATTAATTTTATGCCCAGTTTTTTCGGCAGTAAGGTAAGTTGTTCGAAGGACCTGCAGAGGACGATGTGTCGTGTTTGTATTAAGTGCAATGAGAGAGCTAGGTAATCTCTAAATTTCTAAGGGTTATTGAGCAATACATCAAGATAACTAGGTTTCATGAAAAGACATGGGTTTACATTTACTTGAGTGGCGCGGAAAAAGTACTTACAACCCCGGACGAAAAATAAAATAGACAAATCAATATATGGATATTTTTTCTTACGTACTCGCACAAAAACCCCATGCCCCACAAGCAATGTTGTAATATTTTAAAGGACATTCAATGCATATGCCACGTGAAAGATATTGCTCTAGCTCCAATATTGATTGGGGGAATGGGGTTATTGGATTGGGGGAATGGGGTTATTGAAAATAAATTAACAAGCCAGTTTTGTGCATGTCTTAGTGTGAGTATTGCCAAAAGACAGAATTACCAGAAAAGCTAATCACAGGATCATCTGACTTTTAAAATTACGAACAGGGATGAGGAAAGCATGGAAATGAAGTTTGTTTACTTTATTTTGTCCGGGATTGTATCTTCGCTCTAAGTACATAGAATACATTTTTTTGAAAATATCTAATACATTTCTGGCAAGTTTTTGGCCTGTAAGACATGGGAACAACTGTTGGCGGTCCTGTGTTGTATACATTTATAGATTTTAAAGGGTGTCCATTAGATCATCTTCATTTTTTGGTGACCTCCTTTACGCTTTAGATTGATAAATTATTGTATTCTTGACACTGCTAGTGCTAATTATTTATGAAGAAATTTTGTCACTCTAGCCATAATAACCCATAGCTTAAAGCATCCAAAACTGATTGGGGATTCTAGATTTTGTAACAATTTATACCATATTTGGAGCAGAGAGTCTTCATTTGCTTATCACGGAAGAAACATTAGCCTTAAAGGTACATTCTTGCAGAAATTCGCTCATTTGATAGAAATTCGAAAATATAGCCGAGCATAAGACAAGGATAATATGAAAGCGAACTGGATGTAATGCAGAAAAGCTCTCTTTGTGTCTATGATAGTAGCTAAGTTGATTATTGCTATGAGAAATATACTTTCATAGAAGGCACCAACTTCTTGGCAGTAACATTTGATTGCAAAAAATTCGTTATTACTAAATATGGAAAGAAATCGCAAAGAAATGGCTGATTTCTAGAGATCTTTAATTCCTGATCCGGCACAAAGGAAAGAAGTCCGGCGAATTTGAACACCTCCTAGAGAATGATTTTCATCTAATACTATGGAAAAGAATAAAATTAATTATGTAATCAATAAACTTTTGTTTAAAATTCATTTTCAAAAATTCAATTTTTCATTCATCTTTCACATTTTTAATAAAAGACTTTAGAGACAAGAACCTAAATGCGTTTAGAAAAATACATCAAAATAAAAATTCGTAAATTTATTTCTGGCTCTTCAAAGAGCCTTTTCTCTTATCGCTATTTGTCGGTAGCAGCAAGAAGTTTTTTTAACCTTCTTGGTATAGCTCTAAGAACAAAACACTACTTACAGTCATGGGAACTTCAAAGAAAAGCTGCAACAAAAAGAGTCGTTAAAATTTATATAAGATTGCTACTAGTGTTTATTGTTAAAACAGAAACCTAGAACTCGCACCACATCCATCTGTATATTATCTTTGCATAAAAATATGTCCATCAAATCTTTTTTTTAACAATTTCATAAGAACACGAGCCTCAACTATTAGTAAAAAATTAGAACAATCTAAGAACAAACTGAGACTCGTGATACTCGTAAAAAAGTAATAAGAACACCTATGATTCTCCTATTTATAGAACAATGTTGATAGATAACAGTAGTAAAGAACACTTTAAGAACATCTCAGGCTATTTTTCGTCTAAAAGTAAGAACAGATAGGCTCAGGTCGAATTTTACTGGTTCTTATAAAAAAAGCGCGTATAGAGTTCTTGTTCGACTTGTAAAAAACTCGCGTCATTGATTTTGAGGATTAATGAAGAGTTCATGGTCAGGAGACTGGCTAACAATAAAGTGGTCCACATCATGCTATCAATATTATCACTAGGTTATGTCAGCTTGTAACGGTGTTTCAGTCCTTCCAGCTACCAAGAAACCAACTTATTCTGACCAACTTATTTACCCATCATCTCAAATGAACTTATTCTGGCCGATAACAGCTCTCTGCTAAGATAATCGACAGAAGGTTTCGCCTGCTAGGGCAACATATTTGATTTTTTCCAGCCATCTCAAAACAGCAACCGCTGACCTAAAGCTTTGAACGGAAAATCATGACTCGTCTCGGTCTGTTTTGTTATCCGATGAGGTTTTTGTTTGAACACTTTATTACAAGATCAACTAGATCTAGTCCAGCAACAGTGAGCACATTGAAAAAAATACTTCTCAGTCTATTTGTTTCGTCATACTGCCACTAACCACACATCCAAAGCGATATACCGGAAAGCTATTACCGGAAAACGGTTACAGCAGAGTATTTGCTAGTCTTTCGCAGGCAGGGGAATGATAATGAACCTTGAACAATTAGTTCATATTCGTTTATTGTAGATACTGTATACTACTTCAAACTTTGTAAAAAACTTTGTAAAAATATCATACACAAGAAGTGGTCTTAAATAATTACATATTGTATAACGCGTTTCAAGTTGCATGCACAAAATCTCATTTCATGGTTTCCTTCGAAAATATCACGCGGATAAAATTCGTAATTACACCATCGTCAATCTTGAAAATTTACGCAAAGACACGGCAATAACGCAGTGTCATCATCTTTCTTCTCTCACCTTCGTGCCCGTTTCGCGGGTTTGTTATCGAAATCGAATGGATTGTAATCGCTGTCTTCATCCTCCTGTATAAATAACAATCTAAAAAAATTCTGACCAAACAGCCGTCTGAGAAAATCATTTCAGTTCACCCCTAAACCCTACTTAGTGTTTTGATTAAATTCCTTTCCCCCTATTTCTACCTCCTCCATAATCCCAAGGCTTAACCCTATCCATACCGGGAAGGGGATCAATTTGATTCCCTGTAGCTTTTTTCTTGATTTTGTATGGTTCTCTAGGGAAAATGAATTACGTTATTATTGTGATGACGTCATAGCTGCTTTGAATCCCTCAATGCCTTGTCTCGATATGGTTTCAACGCCTATTCTCAATCAAAAGGAAAACGTACTTGACTGTAAATTATTTGTTGAGATTAAAACATTGAAACACTCATCTCGAAATTCGGGTAATCAGGAGATGACATCATTGGAAATTGTTCTGTACTGGTTTTCCATATTGACCTAAAGTTGCTAGTTAAACGTCCGAAAAGATGGCCCTGGTCCAAGGAAGCGGTGTGGAGGAGTAAATTTTTTCTTCAAAAACTACACAACTAAATTTTAGACATATGGTTATGATTACGTGATCAATCAGATTTATGACGCTTTATCTTCTCCTTTCGCTGAAAGATATCTCTGAAAGTTCCTTACACCTTTTCGGCCCTTTTTACGCCGGCCCTTAATTAACGCCGGCCCTAATTGCGCCACCCACGATTTTCTGCCTAACGCCATTTAGGGCCTTAATTTTCGCCTTTATAGAAATCTGGAGAAAAAGATAAAGTTTTTATGGTTATTTGCCTAACTAATATTACATTTTTCGTCACACAACTTCGTTTTTTATAAGAAAAGACATGGTAAACTATGCAGGATGTGGGAATTAATTGAATTTTGGCGAAAATCAAGCTTCTTAAATTCTAGCCTAATAACTAGAGGAACATTCCTGCCATCAACTATCTTCACTTGGAGAAAATGTTTAATTTTTCAAAGGCCCCCTTGTAATATTACAAAAATTATGGACTATACCAGCCAAAACTGCCCAGAAAATTAACGCCAGTTTTTGAAAAAATAAGTATTTTTTTGGCCCATATTACGCCAGCCCTTTTTACGCCGGCCCTTTTAACGCCGGCCCTTTTAACGCCACTCAGCAAAAATTAACGCCATTTAGGGCCGGCGTAAAAAGGGCCGATAAGGCATTTACTTTTTTTTTGATGCCCTGATTCCAAACATCAGATTTCAAACATGGTTTCAATTAATTCTCCTTAAAACATAGGAGATTATCAGCATTTTGCCTAGTAACTACGCCATTTAACTTTAAAATTTAAAAATTTCTTGGAAATACATTCGGATGCCAAAGGAAATAATTTTGCATTGGGGAAAGTAGGCGTGGTCGGAGGAAGAAAAATAATTAGACAATATTCCGACAACTATGGTATGTGAAAAAACTTTTCAGCCCAAATGACGTAAACTATATCTCCCCTGTATGTTCCCTTTTTCCTATTCTCATTATCATCAAAGAATTAAGAATTATACTTTAATAGGGATATATTTTGCAACAAAAAAGTTATGGATGTTGGAAGATCCATTAAAAATCTTCTTCCTCCTATTTTTTGAGCAAAATGGTTAGTGTAAATAGATATTTATAAAAAAGATAGTTTATTAGCAGATGGAATCCAAATACTGAAATATTTAAGAGGATTTGTAATCACTTTTACAGAGAGCAAAGGAAAAAAACAGGCAACAAGATGCATTTTGTAAATTCTTCTTCATCTCACTTTTGTGGTCTAATAATCCAAGAGATAAAAGAATTTCAAAGAACATAATCTGGGCGTTTAAAAGCCAAAAATTTAATGTCATAAAAAGTGTCCGTTTTTAATTTGAGTGAAGTTGCAGTTGTCGAGTTATTGCTTCATGAAAAATGCTGTTATGTCAAGTACACAGACTGCGAGAAACATTAGGAAAACAATATTGTCAAAAAAACAAAAATTTTATAAATCCACTTACGCTTAACTTGTCATCTGCAATTATACTTGAATATCCTCTTCTCTGTGTCTGAGTCCTTTAAACAAGAGATAAAAAGTTAAAAACTCTTGATATAAACAATCTGTAATCAAGGCTTGCGAGCGGAATTCACAGTCTTCTAGCATGAAGCTCCCACTAAACATGGTTTGTGCAAGTTTCATAATTCTACTACTAAAAAGGTTAGATAACATGAGAAACGTTCAAGCAAAGATCTCGAAAAAATTGGAAAATTAAAAAGCAACCTCTTTGGGTATGGACTGGAATCGATGGCATCTTCTCCCTATAAAATAAAGTTTATAGTTGAATACTAAAAATACTTATAATAACCTATGTAAAAGGAAAACAGAGAGAATACTGGCTAGTACCTCCTCTTTCTTCTTCGCTCTTCTACCAGTTGATATAAAAGCTATAAACAAAGAAAATGAAAATAACAAAAATTCTTGAAAAAATTCACACACAAAGCTAACTATATTGCTCAGGGCTACTAGAAATCATTCAAGACTTGTATACAAAAATCTGCTTAAGAAAACATAGTCAAATTTTCATAGAAAATAAAGGATAATACAGAAATTATCTGAAAGTTTTGTAATGGCTAATTAGCTAAATAAAAACACATCAAAAATTGATGCAATGATTCAAATCTACAAACATTTTTTATAATAAATGGGAGTACTACTTTCAAACAAGAATTTCCTATGTAGAGATTTAAATAACTTATGAGCATAGCTATAAAACTTAATTAACTTTATCAAAAGGCTATTACCATAATATATAAACGTAATCTAAATAGCTTCAGATGGAAAATAAACATTTTCTAATTTTGTTTTGTTTTACTTGAGATTAACAAGTGTTTCTACTTCAATTTATTTCACGTTAGCTTGAACATTTTCATAAGTGACTGAACACTTGCCAAATTGGTCAAAATCTTGCCAAATTAGGAAAAACTACGAAAAAGTTTAGAAAACCTAGAAACAATATAAAACCAGGAAATTTAGGATATTTTGGAGCCCTAATTTTTTCTTTTAATATTTTTAATATTTTTAATATTTTTAAAATTAATCTTTTCTTTTGTGAATTGATCAAAAGGATTTTTACGGAAGTTTGACCAAAAGTAAGTCTGCACGATAGATAATCCTTCCTAGTGCAAACCTGGTGTAACTTTATGGTTAGAAATTCATAAAATTATGGTTTTACGAATTCATAAAATTATGATTTTACGAATTCATAACTTTATGGTTAACGAATTCATAACTTTATGGTTAACGAATTCATAAAATTATGGTTAGTAAATTCATAACTTTATGGTTAACGAATTCATAACTTTGACAAACAGGTTGATATTATTTGAGATGTACTGTATCTAACATAAATTATGGTTCTGAATGAGCAATATGGTTTTTAGTAGAAAGAATGCAAGTACCTAGAAAATAAGAAAACATACGTGTTGAAAGTAAACTAACAAAATATAAGGAGGTGGGTGACTCCTAATTGAAGGACCTGAAAGTTGAAGCAGTCAATAATTTCAAAGCAAAAAAATTTACTACAGCCGGGTAGACAGGTTAACATTCAAAGAACAATCGTGGAATGTTCCACTTGTAAAAGTAATTAGGTATGGGTCGTCCATGGAATTTGTTTGAAAGCTTCAACCCAATGAAAGCCAGAAAATAAATATTTGACAAACGCTTTTAAAAGATAATTTCATTTTCACTCTAAAGAATCTCTGAAGAGACAATCGTTAACCCTTCGCTTTATAGAAATTTCTCGTCCGAGGTCTAATCAAAATTTGTTTTTCCCAAGCAACTGTGAGTAGATAGTTTACTTTGGAACAATATCTTCTCGTATATCAAATTTCAAAAGAGAAATGACTAACCATCCAAACAAATATATTTGGATAGAAAATATGTACATTGAACTTTTTACATTATCATTGAATGTTTCGTAAATCGATTGAGTTGGAGTTCTTGCTCCTTGCTTTCTGGCTTATAAGCAAGGAAGCACCTCTCAGGGTTGCACAAAGATGACGTAAGTATTGCTGTAATTGTGATGGTCATGTACAACTGTATATATAGTATGAGGAGCTTCACCCTCAAACATAAATGCTATAAGCTATGAAGCTTGCGTGTATGTGTTGGTATGTATGGGTGTTTAAGGGTAGATAGATAGATAGATAGACAGATAGATAGATGGAAAAAAATTCGAAGAAACGCATAAAACCTTTTGATATTAAACATTCCCTCGTTAGGCTGTATGTATATTGTTCTCACTGTAAAAAATATCTGCCACCTATTTTTTACACCAATATACCATGTCGGAAACCATGTTACGGTTTTAATGAGTTAAAAAATATAACACAGACAAAACATAAACATTGAAAACGAAAACATTACAATAGTCATCATTATTGCCAATTTTATTCGTACTTAACATTCTGTGAATCTCCAAAGAAATGTTTTTATTATTGTTTCATAGCTGATGGGATAAAATAGAGCATATCACGGAAAAAACCGACAGCTTTTTTGTCTCTGCGTGAGTAGGTAATATAATGTCATTTGGTGACGTGACGGAATTCTATTTTTGCGTGATGCCGTTGATTGTGCGTACACATTCACGTAGAGCGCGAAGAGCAGAAAAACAAGATGTCGGGAATGCAACCACGCCTTCTTTTTTTATCTGAGCATAATACTCCAACACAAACCTTCATTAATGATGAAGGAAGAGAAGAAGCAGTTCATTATGCAATTAATGTAGAAAATAATAGCAATGAACTTGCAGTTCGTGAAGAGAATAATATCTATCAAGACACAAATAACGAGGCTTCGGTATTGCAAGAGGTATACAACCATTATGGAGATGGAAGATCACAGCTAGTAGTACCTCCTACAACCATCAGCCATATTTACAGAGATATAAGCATCTTCCGCAATGTTGCTTACACAACCAATGCCGTGGGTACAACTGCTACCACTACGAACACAAGTTACACCATTTCAAACAGAACCATCCCAAGTACCACAATGAGTGGTATCGCAACAAACACCATGATGGGTGGAATTACCAGGAGTACTACAATTGGCACCGTTATTACTACAAGTACAACAAGTACTACAATGGCCACAGCTAGCAATATTGAACATTATAAATCAGCATATAAGTAGTTGGCAAGGGACCTTCGAAAGGGAAGCTCCTACATTCAAATCGTGTTTTTTGGAAAAGAAAAACACAACTGAGAGAAGTCTTTAACAAATCACATACATCATTTAGAAATAACGTAGTGGAAACTTTATACCAATAATTTTTAAAGGTTCTGAGCAACTAACCATACAGATAAAGAACGTTGGAAAAGAGTATTATGAATATTAAATAACTTTTTGTATATATTTTTGTATACATTTTGTATATTTGTGGGCTTAAAATGTATATTTTGTATCTTAATAGCAAGTCTTAGATTGCCCAGTCATTTCCTACTATGAAAGGTATGTCTCACTCATTAAACACCAACAACTTTCACTCAAAGACACAAACACAAAAATATTACCTTATTCTCACCCAAAGGTCAATCAACTTTTCCAACCCTCTTTAATACAGAAAGAATACTAAGGTTAATTCTGTGAGTCTTATGAATAAAAACCTTTTAATCATCCACTACAAGCAACAAAAAATAAAACTGCCCATACCAACCCATAACACTGACAACCAACCAAAACGCTCTTAAAAATTCATTGACATCCACAAGAAAAACAAAAGCCACCAGCACCCACCTCCATACATGGAAATGGTGAACACTAAAAGTTTATTAAAAATTTGAACTAATAAATTTAAATTTTGATTTGTAATGTGTCACTAATTTGAAAAAGAAGGTGTCTCATCATATTACGTGGTGTGTGTTGCAATGTGTTGGTAATCTAACAAGCCATTCCTGAAAGTTGTTTCAAAATGTGGATAAAAGTAAGTCAAAGACAGGAGCCCAAACCTCTTTCAGATAATAACTTTTTCTCAAAACAAGCAGTAGAGAAAAGATTCACAGCATGGACCAAGAAAAAGCAAACAAAGGCTGAGATAGAACACCATTCAAATAAAATAAAATATTTGCTATAATTTGGGTTCGAGATTAGTTTTCTATCATAGAACAACACTAATTGGAATTCATTAAATTTTTACACTCAGTGGTGCAACCTCATGGCAGCATGGCAGTTTTGGACGACAAAAAATTTCTATGGGCTACCAAAAGGTTTATGTTTGTAATCCAAAAGCACTGATATTAAGTGGCTATAAACGTCAGTTTTTAAATAAACTTTAAGTTACTCTAAACTAGTAAGATAATGTATGCAAAATTTATGCTTAATTATTTATCTTTTCAATACCAGTTTTAGCCATCTGAGCCATTTTTATTAGAATGCTTGTTTATGAATTCAAATCATGCAAGCTGTCTGGGCTACCAGTTATGATGTAGCTATGAAGGGTAGATTCACCTCCCCCTAATATTTCAAGATCTGGTGGGAGTTATGCAACCAAACTCTGCCCACTAATACTACAACATTTGATAACCAAAATTACTTCATAATTACTTTGATACTGATTTTGCCAATTTTAAGGATATTCACACATAAAATCATAAAATGCCCTAGGTTCCTAAGGACACCATATTTTTCACAAAAACTGGTGCATATGCTATTGCTGTGATGCTCTATCAAAATGTAACCACAAAAATTACATTCGAATAGGTGAATCCTTGTTTTATAAAAATATTTCTTATTTGCCCATGCAGTGTCAGCACAATGAGGCACTACTACCATGATACGTGGTGAGGCACTACTCTCACATAGATAGAACCAGAAGAAATTAAACAAACCAATGAAAAAACTGTATGGATAGTAGGGATCAGGATCAAAAAAAACGAGAATTTATTTTCCTTTTCACTAAAGAGCCTGCTTTTAAAGCACCCATCGAAGAGTCAATTAAGCATTTTTGATCACCTATGCACAAGACGTTAATACTGCATGACACAATAAAAACACTAATACTTCGGGAGGAAAAGTTAATTATTTTAGGCCCAAAACTCATGGCTTAAAATCCTGTTAACAAAGAAACGAAGTAATATATTAAAATTTCAATATATCCTGGCTCAAGATATTTTAATAATTTATGTTTGCGGTTGTTCAACCCTGAAATGATTTTCCAAATATTAAAAAGATGTACAGGATACCACTGTTTATGTGAAATCCACAGTTGATTATCCTGTTCGCATGCACAGTACAAACACACTGCACATTTGAAGCCATCAAGTCTATCTACACTTGAAACCATCAAGTCTATCTACATTTGAAACCATCATTTTTAGCTTTTGAAACACTTAACTGCACTTTAGATGATACTCAAAGAAGCTTACAGCTGAACTAACTGTATATTTATATTGATATGTCAAGTCAATGAAGCTGATTAACAATTAAAAAAGAGTGAATGTCAACAGAAAATTACTATGGAAAAAAGTAAGCTTTTGTTTTGATAAAATTTGTAATACCAGACCAAGGTTAAAACCCTTGAAAGTATAATACACTTCTACGCAAAGATCATCTTTTACACCTAAATGACAATGAGCTATTGTTTCCCAGCTTCATTTTCAAGATTTTTATTAGGTAACTTCAGAAAAAGCTAAAGTAAAAAATTTATTCATTGCAAAACGTTAATCCACCCCCTTTAATCAACCCCCCCCCTGGGGGGGTTTTCCAACTATGCTGATCCAGGCAAAATTAAGTACAGAAAGCAGAATACTTATAACAATCAAAGCACTTTTTCCTTTGATATTCTCCATTTTTATTTTTTTGCCAACATTTCAAATTTGTTCTTTTGAGAAATCATCATGTGTGATCTAAGTAGCTTTTTGTTTGTAGAAATGCTAAGACAAACGCAACATTTGATGAGATAAATATTCCAAGCCAAGACAACTTGAACTAAAAATTTTGCATGCTAATAGCTGAGGGGAGATCTTCTTCAGTTGAAATACTTTGCCATACCTTCTGCATGTTGGTCTCATGTATATATGACTCAGGAACTCAAGCCAAAACCAGGACTTTAATTGAACTGTCGTCTCTGCACTACTTAATTTGACTGTAACAAATATATTATATCTCTGAAACTGGCACTCCCCCAGACTATTAGTGTGATAACATCATGAGCATCTGCACAAAAAGCGGAGAATTGTGAGTTGAAATCCTCCTAGGTCCATTGCTTTTGAAATGTTTTTCTGAGTCAATGTTGTTTGTGTTTTAGTGTTTCTAATGAATTTCACTCTTGTGTGTTTGTCTCATGTATATCTTTTTGTTAGTAGTATCAACGTTTGCTTCTGTAATTGTGAGGAAGATATTGTTAGTTCAGTTAAAACGCAGTGATCTTGCCTGATGAGTAAGTAGGTTTTTTAACCACTCGGAGATGACCAGGCCGAAATTCTTTCAGGACTATGATTTCCAAGTTGGTAAAGTGAATGCCATTACTGACTTGTAGCCCTAACACAATTAAGCCCCGATATATGTTCTCAATTATTTCTTGCATATACAACAACCGCACAGCCTATTAAAGGTTGGTTGAGACCGACAAAGTGATATCACAAAGTGATATCACAATAAGCGTTCTACAAGTACCGGCATGTTCTGATCATTATCCCTGCAACTATATGAAGATTTTCATAATGTTGAAATTGAAAATATGTTTCTTGTTCAAAATTTTTGAAGAATAAAAAAATATAAGAGTAGTGATACCAGCAACTTTATTGGTTTTTTAACTCCACACTTTTATAGTTAATAATCAAGATTTTGTAAGAACATGAAAATGAAGTTTGGAAAAATAAGCTAATAAAACGTTGAAGCTCATAAGAAACTGCAAAGAAGATTGGCTGTCCATTCATAGACCCACAATTTATATGAAAACACATTGTGCAATGACAAAACTTTATTTTTAGTTGTAGCCAGAAAATGTAGTCAACAGCAATTTTTCGCTTCAGCAAACTAAATTTTTGTAAGATTCGACAGCAGCAATGCCAACAATTGGATGAAGTTCATTTCTCGAAAGTTTACCTTGACTTTGTCTTCAAGATACTTCACTACTATTTGTTCCATCTATATATATAAATCACATTGAAAAATTCAAAAAAGTTAATCAAGTTAACAATAAATAGTGAATTCAATAACTTCTCTTAATACATCAACAGTGTATTTCCATTCAAATGCACACATGATTTTAAAATGAGATTCTTTTCATCACTATTTGCTTTACATTTTAAAACAAAAATGAATGTTTATGATTGCTTTATAAATGTCAAACATTTTGACTTTTTGTAAAACAAGAACATTTCTCAAAAGCAAGACAGTTTCTTATTTTATTCAAAAAAATATACAGAATGCTTATTTTCTTTCTTTTTTGAAGGGAATTCTGAGCATCTTTCTTTTTTATTAAACAACAAGTTCCAGCAAAATGCCAGTTAAGACAACCTTTTTTAATTTTCTTTTTTCTTCTCTTTTATATTGGAAATGACAAACAAGGCCTTGCCTCTAGTGTTTAAGGATCATTGGTGAAACCATTGACTGCACATGCTTAGGTGATTTCTAATTATTTTGGTGGGAAGAATTTAGTATGAAATTTGGAAATATTTATTGCGTCATAATCATAAATTGAGCATAAGATTAACAGCAATCTGTTGATACA
>JANSTP010108229.1:0-13102 GCA_025330745.1 Cladonema radiatum | reverse complement strand
TGTGATCGACTTGTTATTCTTGGACTCGTCTTTGACTTCAATAAACTTCTAGTTAATAATAAATTTATTTTAGATTTCAGAGGGAGGAAAAGCTAGCGCCTGCTGTTTATGTGCAGCGTGATTGTAACCCGCCGTCCGACCGGGACACATACGTTTCCGAATTGATGAAGCATATGAAAGTAGATTCGTACGGGCCGTGTCTCAACAATAAAGCTCTGCCGGAAAATATTGACGGATTTCATCACTTGTCGGATAAAGCATATTTCAAATTTCTTGCAAAGTACAAATTCCAATTGGCTTTCGAAAATGCTATCTGCCCGGATTACATGACCGAGAAAATATTCCGGCCGTTACATATTGGTTCAGTACCTGTGTATTTCGGTTCGCCTAATATTTCCGATTTTATGCCGAGTGAGAAATCGGTGATAAAAGTGACAGATTTCGCGTCACCGAAAGCGTTAGCCGCTCATTTACTGAAACTAAACGTGAATGATGAAATGTATGATGAATATTTACAGCATAGAAAAACCAATAAAATTACGAACCAGAAGTTGAATGACGCTATGGAACGCCAACCCTGGAGAAAGGCGACCGTATATGACAAAATGAATAACGGATACTTTATGTTTTCAGAACTTTCATGTTACTTGTGTAATCGCATACATGAACGGCTTGCGAATATCAATAAGTTTCTGAGAGGTGACAACGTCACTCTGATTCCTCCGAAAACAGCAAAGTACGATCATCTGGCTTGTCCTTTACCCAGATCCAGTTTGACGGGAACGGAGAAAGTGTACGGAAGTGTCGATCAGTATCTTCGCATTGACGAGGCGAAAGCTATCATACGGATGATACATGCTGGAGAAACGGACCCTAGTAGGTGGAGAAATTATGTGAAAAGAGATGAAAAACATGAAAGGAAATTTAGAGGATTTTACAACTGGTAGTACACGTTTTGTTTTCATTACTTTTCTTTATTTTATCGACAGATTTGCAATTCAGGAACGAACGTTCAGAAACGGTTATGTAAAAAGGCTTATTATTTTGACTAAAGAGGAGGAGGGTAAGTAAATGATAGTTTCTCTTGGACACCGTTGCAGTAAGCCTTCCTTTGGTTGGAAAGAAGCAAAAAATGCAATTAATCGATAATTATGTGAATTTTCTTTTTCAAATTTTCTAATGAACAATCTGCGACCCCTACCAGCTACTGTTTAGAACTCGTTATTCCGAAAAATGGCGTACATAGGAAGACGTTTGAATTTGCTAATACTTAAAAATACAGCCCATACACTTTAGCGTCCAATATTGCGGTAACAGCAGGATATTTTCACTCACCGCCACTCACATTTTTACGAAAGTATGAATCCGGAATTAGGGTGATATTTTATTTATTCCTGTGCTTTGACGGATTATTTATGTTGTTATTTATGAATGTTAGTCTTGAACGATTTTTTAGTCACAATGAACAAGTAGGTGATTTTTTATATACGTAAATATTTATGCGACTTTTGGCGACTTATAAATTTTTTAATCATAAATTATTGGGTATTGTAAATGTCTGGTGAAATTGAGAACATTTGAAGAGAATCTTATAGAATCACCGAAATTTATTCGTATTTTTCCTCAGACCTTTGTCCATCTTGGCAATCCCGAGCTACAAAATTTGACATTTTTACCAGTGATTACTAAATCTATAGTATAAAATAGCTCCGTCATGAATCGCGCCCACAATTATAAAAATTTCACTTTCCAAAATCTCTAGGGGGCTGACCGACCTTCGCCATGAACACGGGTCACTTTTCCAGTTATATTTGTTATCAAATTCAATACTTCCTCTATCATTAACGAATGAAATAATGGCTTTCGGAAAATAGCCTGAAAGTATGGTGTCCACTTGAGCTACTACAAAGAAATTTGTAGAATGACAAGGTGAGTCAAAAACTTTCCCCACTTTTTGGGTAGGAGCAGTACCAAGTTTCGTCACATAAGGTTGTTTAGAACTGGTACAATTCAATACATTTTTAAAATCACGTGACCTATAACGTCAGGGCCCACAGTAGGGGGCATAGAAGCAAAGAAACTTGTCTTGAGTTTTGGGTAACAAGTGTACCAAGTTTCCCTTCATAAAGTTGTTTACAACTGGAGTTTTTTTAAAATCACGTGACCTATGACAACAAGGCTCTCAAACGGGGGTGTTGAAGCAAAGAGTAGGTGCAACATTTTTGTTACCGTTTGGGTAACAGGTAACTTTCGTCACCTAAGGTTGTTTAGAACTGGAGATATTCAAGTTTTCTTAAAACCACGTGACTTATGACGTTTCTAATACAAGAAAATACACGAGTAATCAAGAAAATTTACCTACGGAAATTTTTTAAAAGATTCTTGATCAAGGGTTTGATCAACTCGTCCAGGGCTGAAAACTCAACGTAACTGCTTCGCTGTAGTTGTTTTTTTTTTTTTTCAACTCGGTTTCCCGTGATGAAATTTCATGACGGTACTGAAATGTTCCATATAATCAGGCCCTAAATTAATGTCCAACTATCTGTTGATTGGAAATTCAAAAACCAAGTGTTATTCATGGATACCGATAAAGAAAAGCTTTTAAAAGATTTCTAAGATATATTTGTACAATTGTAAAAGATTAAACATTAGAAAGACCTAAAAGACATTATTCTTTTTATCACCATTAAAATATTTACAAAATATAAATTCTATAGTATAAAGTGACAATTATCTTTGTACTTTTCTGGCACAGCCATAATATAAAAATTTCATCGCAAATACCCCGTCAACAATATTAAAAATGAATATTTATTTTTTACGCGGGGGCACAGGTGGAGGTGTTCCAGGGGGTAATTCCTAAAAAGAAAGTAAATAAATTTATATTACTACCATCAGCGAAGGCGTATTAAATATTACACCCTAATCCGAATAAGCTTTAGATTAAATATTCCGCAACATGAAAGAATCCTATTCAAAAGTTGAAATGGTAAAACTATGATCAAACCTCTTGTGGAAGTGGCGTACCGACTAAAACGCCCTCAGGTAATCCGCTGCCCAATGCGCCTGGTTTTCTTTCTGGAATGGGCGGAGCTGCTTCGCCATTTAATGATATTTTGGGAGCGGGAGGGGCCGCTCTAAATGAGAAAATAGGCATTTTAGTATTATTCAAACCATAAAAAAATCTTCAGTTCATGTTGTCAGGGAAAAAATGAATGAAATTCTACCTTGGTGGTGTAGGGTGGGGTAGAACAGGGGGCGGTCTTTTCGGAATTATTTGCGGGGGAATCGGTTGAGCAGTGTCAATAATCTCTTCATTGCGATCAGAACCGAGAGACTTTTGCTAAAAACAAGCACTTAATGTAAACAACTGCCACATAGTTTCTCAAAATGCAACTACAGTTACTTACTGTAGGCAACAAGCGGAATTCAGTTTCCATTTCCACGTAGTGTGCAATAGCAAGGTAGATGAATTTGTATTGAGCCTGTAAAAAAACACGATAATCGGTAGATGGAGAATGAAATACTGTTATGGGTTTTGTAGTATTGACACCGTAAAGGGAATACATACCTCCAACTGGACCATACCAGGCCTCTGGTCACGAAGCAATTGTACAGTATTTTGAATATCGATCTCACAGTCAAGGCCTGTACAAAAGTAAACGCAAGTCAATAAGAGCAGCCTGATAGATGACTTGTACACACAAGTAAATATGAAGCCGACTGATAGATGAATTGTCCGTATTCAAAGGCATACCTTCTCTTTGTAACATTTTCATAAGCATGTCAACAACTATTATTGAGCCGGTGCGACCAATTCCCGATCTGAATAATTAAGGAGTTGACAGTTTCAAACATGCTTAAAAAGTCACACAAGGTCTTCTAACGTTTTTGTTAATGAGAATTTCAAAGAAATTGTCTGATTCCTCTATAAACTAAATTAAAAAGTAGGCAACCCCTACTCACCCACAATGAACTACCATAGGTCCCGCGTCTTTCTGACGTTTCCGCTTCAAATCGATGTCGTGTAGTATACCCAATATGCTGCCCACATTTGATGGACATCCATGCTCAGGCCATGCCATGTATTGATATTGTTTAAGCATCAATGATTCTTCTGGCTATAACAGATGAATACAAAACTACAAGTTCATATGCAAACATAATGATCTGTAAAGAAACATTTTCCTAACAGAAAACCTCGAAAGGGATAGTACGTTTATCGTATGAAGAAAAATTAGACAACCTGCAGCCGTTACACTGCCTATATGATTGGTAACCCCATTATCATAACCTAATTTTATTTGTAGAGAATAGCAACCCTATAACGTCAGAAAGTAATCGCTGTCGACCGCATCAACATTATGAAAGAGGTGTCAAAAACAATTCGAAATTCTGACAATATGAGGATTAATTATGGAGCTCACATTGTCCAAATTTTTGAGCAATAATTCCCTCGATATGAATTCCTGTGTATCCAATTCCATTGTGTTCTCGATCGTGTATTGTCCGAACGTCCGGGTCTCCTTATAATCTGGCCAATAACGCGCACATCGACACTACAAAAAAAATATGTCAAATGAAAATATACTTTCGAAAAACATCTCACGCAAAACTTTGTAATTGGGATCACTCTAATCTCCTTAACTCGATTGTTCAAACTTGATGTGTGTCTTAATAATTTCAGTAAAAAAACTCAAAATCTCATAAAAAGAAAAACAAGAAAGCTGGTTTCCCCATACTAAATTTTCGCAACGCCACGCCTAACAGAATTCGACGATATGATTTGTATTTGTAGTTCTAACCAAGAAAAAATCTTCTTCAAGAGACAGTGGGGGGAGGGAGAGGGCATTGCCCCCTGCCTCTCGGCATATGTACCCTATAGAAAGATAGGACAACTGGGCGTCATAAGAAGCAGAAATAACAAACCTTGCCTCTTTCCATTTCTTTCGACATCATTAGTATAACAGTACATTGTTCTTGAAATAGCATACGAAAAAAATCGATGATGGTCTCCGGTAAACAACCTTGTGTGGCTATGTATTCACGCTCTTTAAAACCCTATAATAATGTAACAATAATAACATCTATCATCAGCAGGGGAATGGTAGGGAATGATAGAATTTTACCTCGATATAAGAAGCATTAATATAGTCCTGTGATGGATCGCCATGAAGTATAACTCTTGTATGGTCAACTGAAAACAAAGAAAGAAAAACGTGACTTGATGCGAGAGAAGAAGAGGAACAAACACCATATGAAAGAAATAGAGGGATGTATGAATTGCTACCGGAGGAACAGACACCATATGAAAGATGATGTAACTACAGTTATAACATTAAAAGAGCTGAAAAAGTAAAACAATTTTTTAGATAGTAATCGAATGGTACCAACTCAATTTAAAAGCTTCACATTAATTGTAAAATTTTATTATCATATACCAAGGGATTGCATTGCTTAAATATTAAAACAGGCGCTTGCAGCATATAGATTCTTAATAGGTCCTAAAAGATGGCACAGGCTGTTCTTATCTCACTCGTTTCTATGAGATGAGTGTGATGTTTGAAAGTGTCATGGTTGCTATGACTACAATAAACAACTCGACCGTGACGTGAAATGTAATAACATCCTAAAACACAGAGAGCATTTCATTTGTGTTTGTCACTTTTCATGAGAAGACTCGACTCACTCACTCAACCATCTTGGAAAGATCGTAAGTTTCGTTTTAATTATTTGTTTTAAAAGAAAACGATGGCAATAGAAAAGGAATATTACCTACGGATTTCTGGCGAGTAAATAAACCACATAATAAATAAAATTATTTTGGTCAAGAGGAAAAAACGTTTTCTAATTGGGAAAAAGAGGTTTTAAAAATTAAAGTCTTTCATCATTCGATAAATAATGTATGGGTAGCGTTTCTACTGTTGAATAAACAAATGAACATAGAAATAAAGAAACGAAAAGACGAGAGTAATCTGCTCACAAACAGTTTATATGTGACTACATTTCTCAAAAACGCTCAAGCACATTCTTCTGCTGCGGAATACAATACTGCATACAGATAAAGAAGATAGGTAGATGGTGGAGAATCACCTTTTCAAAGATAGTTCTCATTCGAACAAATAGGTAGTTCATGTTCCGTAGGTACTATCGTACTATAGATGTTTGCAGTAAAAATCTTCATAAGTATGATAACCACATCATAGTATCATACCTGTGTCAAGACATGTGATGCTGATGGGAAAGTAAAGCCCCATATAGCCTACTACTTGATCTGTATTATCTCATATTATAGAATCGCAAACAAGTATACATGGCTCAAAAGATTCATGAAAAACGTCAAAAGAAGGCAAGCAAAGGTAAGCTTGTTGTCAACGCAACCAAACAACCCATTACACCTATAGATCTCACACAAAAACTCATTCTGCTGGAGTGGACACCCAATGGTGAATATTTTATCAATGATGCCATACTCTATGGAAAGCATACGAATATTAAAATCCATATTTTCTTCCGAAAATCGCTCAAAGAAAATATTAACGTATTGAAGCTGAAGCAGTCCTTCCCACAATGCTTGGTTCTTCATGAAAGCCTGACGGACACGGAAGAAGCAGCATGGACGGACCTACTTGCATTTCTTATAAATTTCTACACAAAAACCATGATATCATGCCACCATTGCGTGGCCGTACATCCTGAAATAAACTATCATGTAACCTTGGTAACAAATAAACAAACAAGGTATGAGGAATTACTCGCGTTGTTGAAATCAAACAAAACAGAAACGAAAGTGATCGACGGATGGAAGAACACAATATTGGATTTGTTTGAAAATGTTTGTCATCAATGTCACTTGATATTCGCGACGAAAACGCAGGCTGACCAACACGATCACGATAAACATAATTATTTATGCGACAGTAAAACGTGTGAAAGGAGTTTGCGAGAGAATGGTTTCTTCTGCAAACAGGAGCTTGATGAACACAAGAAGCAACAACAGCATTGTGAGTTCTGCGATTATGCTTCGTTCTGTGATGTGACAAAGTATGAAGAACATATGGCTACATTTCATGTCTTGTGTTTGTGCTCGTGCGAAAAGTACTTTAAGACAAGCGAGGAATATATTGAACATTACTGCAGCGTGTATCCCCTTCCTTGTTTAGAAGTACCCGAATGTGAAAGCCGTTTCAAAAACATCGACGACCAGGCTTTCCATCATAAATCAGTTCATGGTTCATCGAACCCATACTTCTGCATAGCTTGTTACAGTAACTCGAAACTGATCTGTGTAAAAACGTCCGATGAGCTCATGAATCACGTGACAAATGTAAAGCATACAGAAAGTGATTTCAACGTTGTAATTATTCCAGAGACACCAAGACAAAAATAAGAAATATGTTAACTATAGTGTCAAATGTTTGTAGATATGATTGAAAAAATGGGTGTGTTGAAATATTTATACAGAAATAAGTCTTGTTGACCTCTCTCTAAATCTTATCAAATATAACAAATGGGGATATAACACATTTGTATCAACATCATAATCATCACCATCATCATCGTCATCATAATCATCATCATCGACATACCACTATCGTCGTCATCAAAACGTCATCTTATCATCATTACAGCCATCGCCATTAACATCGTCGCCATGGTCACCATCACCGTAATCATAATCATTATCAACGTTATCATTGCCATCATTTTATCATTATCATCATCATTATCATCACCATCATTAGGAAAAGCATAATGAAATGTGAAATGAAAATTAAAAAATGTAAAAAGTACAGATAAGATTCGCCAGTATCGAAACAACAAATAATACTTCAAAGAACTTACCAGCGGTACTGAAGAAGGGCGCCTTACAAAATAGAACAAAAGTCAAAAAAAAAAATCTACATTTGAAAAGTAGATAAATTTCTAAGATGATGCAAAGAAAGCTACTGGGACCGTTTGCGATGATAATTTAAGAAAATCCAAGACCACGGATTCGATACATGGTCTATTTTGATTCTTAAAAATATGACAAAAAGGGTTTGGAAGCGTAAACAGCAAAGTTTAAATACAAAATAAGCAAAAGAAACTTACAGGGTCCAATGTTTTTGAATCTATTTTTTTCTTTATTTCTTTTCGCAGCATTTTTTGTATATAAATGCTTTCTTTCTTGTTGTTGTAATTGCTAAGAAGAGATTCATGCAATTTTTAAGTAAACAGAATACGAGCAATTCAAAAAATCTCACAAATAACAAGATTTCAGTTGGAAAATGAATACCCGCTGTACACATACACTTCATCTTATAATTTCTGATCAAATTGTTTTTCGTTCTTTAAAAGCAAAAGACGAAAAAGTTCTATAAAGATGGATTTAAGATTTACAAACTATAATAACCAACGTGGTTTTTGCCCATGGTCACCAATTGTAGTAGTACGAAGCCCAAACCTTTAATTTAAGTGAAATCAGCAAGCCCCCGGATTTCTCGAAAACAGTCTATATTTACTTTCGATTTATCATTTTTCCCGTATAGAATGATTTTTCATAATTTGAAACGTGAAAGGACTCACAAGTTGTGTTGTGTTGTCAAAATAAAGAGATGCTGACATGTTTTTCTGAGGTAACAATTTCTGTATATTTTTTAAAGCAATATATCTCTTGAAAGAATCTCCCTCAGTATCCTCAAATTTAGTTCCGTATCTTTCGGCATTCTGCAAAAAGCAGGTCCAGACTAGTCTAACAATAAAATGATAAAGTTACCTCAAACTCCTCCCAGAAACCATCTTTGCCTTCCACTATGGAATTGGCATCTCTTTGTAGTGTGTCAACACGATCACGTATAGATGAAGCTAACACTTTCGTTGCATTCAGTGGCTAAAACAACAGCAGCAACAACATTTTCAACTTTGACTCTACATTTGAAAAATTACATCTTAATTACAGCAATGCTAGGGAGATTGTTTGTGCTTCTTGCAGTTTGCATTTCACGCTACCATTGTTATTTCAAGCGAGTTTTCCAAGCATATTCTAACACTGTTATACGATTGATGTCAAAGCATCCCCCACACGTAATTTATTTTACTGTTTCAAAACCATAAATGCGAATTGTTTCAAATTTTGTGGCTTTGCATCAACTTTTCTAAGGCATGGTAAAAAGACTTTTTTTGATATCTACCCAGTAACCAGTCAGCCGTAACCTTTTTCTTGGCATCTGGAGATTCAAAAGTTGACTTATTTTGGGTCTTATAGGAAAAACAATAGATTTTTAAAATAGGCAAAACCCTGTAAAAGGTAAAGGCCTGGTTTTGAATTGTGTCACCACATCTCAAAATGATGACGTCATCCAAACTTGAACATCATCTTGGGCATGATCTAGGTGTGCAAAAGAAGGGAACTCTCATAGCAGCCTCCATAAAATCTGGTCATTTCATGTATTCAAGTTTTTGGCAACAAGAAAATCTCAAAAGAGATAAAATCAAGAGATAAAGATTAAAAGATAAATCAAAGTCAGATCTAGCCACTTGGCATATCTAAGTCTTTGTCAAAAAAAATCCCATGATAGATGCCATCCAGCAGTTTTGAATTACGTTTTTAATTAAAAACCACTTCGCATTGAAAAATATTCAAACCTTCTAATCCAATCCTGGAAGTTGTTTCAACCTTTTCTTATGTTGAGATTGAGTAGTTATTTACTGAGAGTCAATTTGAGAATATTTAATGGATATCTCTTGCTATATTAGAATATTTTTTGAGTATTGATTTTCTATGGTACATAAGTGTCCTTTAAAACAGATAATTATGAATATTCCATGCAGCTATTTCTTTGACATATATACATAATGGCAGATCAAGAAAGCCTTACTCGACGTTAAGTTGGCCAAAATACGGTACTGGTAAGCTAAGTAAAGTTACAAAAACTAAACATTTTTCCCACCACCTAACCCAGGCAGAAGGCAAGAGCAGAAAATTTCATCTTTCAGGTGAAAAGTTGGGGTAAAAATTATGCTTAAAAAAATGATTTATTTTATAAAATTTTGATCTAAAGATGTTAGTAAAACACAGGCAACAAAAAAGCTACCACTTCACATCACTTTAGGCAAATGCAAAATAAGGTTGAATCTCAGAAAAAATCTGTTCAAGTGTGGAGATTATCATTTAGATGAAAAAAGTGGGGAAAAAACACTAACTTGCTTCAAGTGCACCACAGTGCCACCATTTTTCTCTACCATAGGATTTTGACGATAATGATTGATAAGTTCAGCCAACGTATCAAACAAGATACCACCACCTACATCCAGTTTACCATTGATATGACGAATCATAACATGTGTAAATCCATTTTCTGACCTGAAATGAAAAACTAATGATCATTCCTTGGACAAATAATGCTTCCCAAAACTGAAAAGCTCTGATGTTTTCAGTATTCGATTTTCATATTTCACATATTTTTATACCCAAGAAATTATTATTTCCTACCTGATTGTCAATACAAAATCTCCAACCCTTCTGGAACTTTCTCTAACAAGAAAGCTCCCATTTTTTCCTCTTTCTTCAAGAAGCTTTTCTGCTTCTTTAGCAGAAAGATTTCCATGAAACCACCTAGAAACAAATGAAAAAATATTAATTAACTCTATACTACGCTTTATAAAAAAATACTAAAGCCATAAAATTATGAGATTTATAAGTCAGTTGTGGCAATGTTTTGGGCTAATATTCCAACACGCTATGCTGTCTGATCCCTTCGTCGGATAGTTAATGTAAAACATGAACAAACTTTGTGCTTATAATTAATGGCAGGCACTTTTACATACAAGAAATGGCTCAGTGCACATAGGGAGCTTCATTATGTTACTGCTCATCCTCTCCCATGCCATCGGACGAGCCCTCTGTCCTCTTCAAAATACTGTAGAACAGTCGTTACCTTTCAGTTGTAGGTTCCTTTGAGTACATGGGGTATTTCAATTCTATAATATCACCATTTTTTTCACGCAACCCATTTTCCATATAATACGATATCAATTCCGACAATGAATGAAATTTTTCTCCAGCACATAAATCATAGTATGTCCCATGGTTTTGAATTTGGATGTGGGTCACCTGTCCTCGCCTACACAAAACAACAAAATATACATCCCAAACTCCACAAATTTACAAGTCTTCTTTAGAGATTCAGAAAACAATAATGTAAAAATTTGCAGAACAAGAACACATTCTAGAACCATATCAACGTCAAAAGAACATTTCACAGCACAACCTGCGACAACATATACTTGACAATGTCTTAACTTTTAATGTCATTTGAAGGCATAGATCAGCCTCTAATTTTTTTTAATTCTAAACAGATTCATAACAATATTAAATAAGGTAAAAAAACTATAAATAGCCGAAAAAATTATACTGAAATGCTTTCATTCACCTCAGGATTTTTTTAATACTTGGTGATAATGTTTTTACCTTCCAACTTTTCAATATTGAAAAATGCAATACCTGACAGAGAGTGTATAATTATTTTTGTTGCTTCCACTTGGTCGACATAAAAAAGATCCATCTGTTCCACGTCTCAACAGCAGATTCTCTGCTTCTTCACCACTTATATTTGCATGGAACCATCTGTAATACAAAGAAACACATATAGACACATATTGAACCAAACACCTAGCACAAAACAAATTTTGGGAACAAAACATCAGTGGCTTTCTTACAGAAGTGCATTTACAGTGAAAATATTAAAACACTTTCTGTGAATACAGTATCTAAAAATTCTTTCCATACCTCCTGCATGTCATTTCGCCTCATCTGAAGAATATCATAATTTTCTGTTTATTCCTAAATGTGAATTCATGTGAATAATCGAAAGTGCTGTAAATTCAGAGGAGTGATCAAAAATTGGCATTATGCATATTACATTACTCACTATGAACAACAAAGAAACGGAAATCAATTTTTTGGTCCAATTCAGTAAAATATCAAATTTAGTGGGTTAAATGTCTGAAGTTTAAAACCTTGAGAGTATATACCTAGAACCTTTGGACATTTTCTGGACACTACTTAGAAAAATCCTTTTCAATCTAGAGATGGTATAGATCAACAAATATTTGACATCTTTTCACAGAACTTGAGAAAAATCATACTATCAAAAAGTTCTCCAACATATAAAACGCATGTTAGCAATGTAACAGTTTATCCCCAAAGATGGAGAATGTATCTCCGAAACATGTTGGAAAAATTAAAAAATATCGTTTTATTTATTCCATGCATATTGCAAATTGTGTTACAAAGAAAAAATGCCTACAAAGAGTAGCCCAAGAACAATTCGCAAACAATTTCATAGTACTGTATATAATTCAATTAGCTGGAAGATCATAAGGGGATCCCTCCTCACCCAAAGCCAAGCTTTAACTCGCAAAAGTCTAGTTAGGTCTAAATTGGGCTGAGACTATGTCAAGATATCCAGTGGATTCTTGCTTAAGCAACTAACAACAATTTGAATAACATGATATCTTTTTACAGTATGAACTTCATAGACTGAACAATCACAGATTCAGTGTTTGAGTTACAGGGTACAAAAGGCCTTTCATTTCTGAGAGTTTTGCGAAATTTACGAGGAAAAAGTGCTTTTTTCACAAATTTTTTTTTTATTATTATAAAACTTCTATATACATGGTTTCCAAATCATTTTTCAAACCCTTAGATTATAATGAAAATCCAAGCTAGATTCGTTTTATTGTATTCTTGCTATGATATTGTATA
Source organism: Cladonema radiatum (assembly GCA_025330745.1). Lineage (NCBI taxonomy): Eukaryota > Metazoa > Cnidaria > Hydrozoa > Anthoathecata > Cladonematidae > Cladonema > Cladonema radiatum. The sequence goes on along the minus strand of JANSTP010108229.1, from coordinate 354 downwards.
TGCTATATTAATGTATACAGTGAAATCTCAATATTATGAAACCTCAATATAACAAACTCTTGACATGACAAACAAAGTTTTATGTCCCTTTGGACATAAAATATTTGGATTTTCCCATTCAATATAACAAACTCTCGGTTTAACAAACAATTTTATTGCCCCATTGGGGTTGGTTATATCGAGAAATAATAGAGGTGGCCACTAAGACAGATTTCCTTGTATATCTATCTATTTACAGTGGAACATGTTCAAAAATTAACCCTGGTTTTGTGACATATTTTGGAATTTCCATTGTCACCCACAAAATTATTGATATTGTTAAAAGAATTGTGGGTTACGGATCTAAATTATAGT